>CM060319.1:70062561-70080061 GCA_030674155.1 Stramonita haemastoma
CGACCAGAAAGACCTCCAATATGCCAGTTACAGGTCTACCTTTGTATTTAGAAACGACACTCAACACGTTTCTAAAGAAATGTGTCTGACGTCTTTCAAAATCGACGGACGAGAAAGTCAGACAGTTATTGTGCTTCGTCTGTCACCAACCCAGCAGCCTCCTGCCATGCAGAGACGAAGTGACAGTGTGGCTTTCCGAAGAAAATCTGTAAGTCAACTTGCCAGAGACAAATCCAGGGCCGAGACACACAAGGTGGGTTTATTGAAGAAACAAGAAAAGTCTTCACCCCCTTCTGACTTGTTTCTGCCAACACCCCCCAGTTTATTTTACAGTACACAAAATGCCACTGCACTTGACACATTTACAGAAGACAGGCCCGCTGACACTCCACGCGGTGCTGTACGGTTTTCACGTGCAGCACGACCAGGCAGCCAGTCGCCTACAGATGTGTGCAGTGTGGATCCTATGTCGGTGACAGTGCCGCCTGGTGACTTGAAGCTTGAAAACGAAAGTGACGATCCTGACACTGACAACGATGTTGAAAATGACAGCAACCGCTTCTCCACGGCAAACACAATACCATCTGTGACACTGACAGAGGAGGACTCTACTGTAAACGTGACCGAGGACGAACAATGGAAAAATACAGTGGACAGTGCACCTTCAAACAATGACTTAAGAATTGACAGCACTTTATCCACTGACGAGATGAGGGCAATCATGGAAGCATTTCAAAAAGGAGCCAACAAGTTGAGTCGCAGCTTGTGGTCACAGATAAAAGACTTGGCGAGGATAGACAGCTCTCCGACACACCCAGTGACCAGTCAACGCGGGGAACGGTACAGCCACATCGATAGTGACATTTTGTGACAATTCCTGCTGGATACCTACGGCTGTGGAAATAGCGAGTAATACCAGCTCAAGCATTTTGTGTTACTGCATAAACTATACATTTCCGTGTTTCGGTTTCCATTCGCGAAGATAACTATTTGTACAATGTTCCATTTTGTTTGTGTACTTTTCGATTTCGGTCCCTACCCCCCAAACTCCTATTGTAAATGGGTTGTAATAACCTCACGCAATAAACCTTTGTCATTTGTCATTTGTCATTTGTCTCTCTCTCTCTCTCTCTCTGTGTATATATATTCTATCTATGTATCTATCACTTAGTCTGGCAACCGTGGGGGCACCCCTGAAGACTTGACAGCCAGTTCCAACCATTCCTCTCTTTGTTCTGCCTTAAATATATTATATATAAATATATGATATGTATATATAATATATATATATATATATATATATATATATATATATATATATATATATGTGTGTGTGTGGTGTGTGTTTGTGTGTGTGTGTGTGTGTGTGTGTGTGTGTGTGTGTGTGTGTGTGTGTGTGTGTGTGTGTGTGTGTGTGTGTGTGTGGAAGAAACGTATTACTGTAATGGTTCGTGATTTGAGATGTCACCAAAATGTAAGACAAAAATTTTTAATGTTGTCAACAAGAAATTTTTAGGTGTTTATGTTTACCACCAGTTTTGATACTTTAAAAGTTCCATACATTATAATCATTGTCATTATTAGTATCATATCCTGATAATAATAATAGGAAGGACGGTGGCAGGATGGTTAAGACGTTCGCCTGCCAATATGTAAATCGTGAGTTTCTGGGTTCGTACCCAGCCTCGCCCTTTCCTCCCTGTTTGACGAAAAAATCGAACTGGATGTCAAAGTCATTCGGATGAGACTCGAAACCGAGGCCCCGTGTGCGAATGCACGCAGAACATCTTGCGCACACGTTAAAACCCCGTTCCACCTTTCGGAAGAGTAGCCATCGTGTGCCGGTAGGAGCGGATGACAAAATTATAACAAACCAGCATGCACACAGGTGTCGTGTTTAGACACCATCCCTGAGGAAAAATCGGGGAGTTGGAGTCCCAGAGCGGCTCGGGGCTGTAGGTATATGGCAACGTTCTGGTGGCTCCTGCGACGGTACTGGAACCATTCGTATCGGTCGATGCCCTTCCAATGGATCATTCCAGTGCAGTGGAGAGGGGGGGTCTGCTGCATGGGTAACAGCTTGCCCTCCATACATACTTGCTCAGGCTTTGCGCTCTAAAGACTAGAGCGCAACTCCATAGTCTTCCGAGACTGATGAGTGCCTACTACTACTATCCTGATAATAATAAAGATAATAATAATAATAATAAAGATAATAATAATGATAATAATAATATATGTATTTATCATTATCCTCATCATCATTACCTTATAATATTATCAAACGTAAAATGCCGATTCTCTCAGAAAGTTAAAAATGTTGTCTGGTGAAACATTGCCCATAAAACCAATGACTGTTGATATTATCAGACACCTCCACCCCCCTCCCCCAAGAAGTAGCACTTGTGTCGAATACTGTCCACCTTATCCTTGACCCTGACCCCATCGCGACCTCTGACTGACCTCTTGAGGGTCAGACAATGGGCAATGATCAGCGATCATACAGCAGTGACCAGTTATTATTAAGGGGTGTGAGGGGAGGGGGACACTGGAGATGGGAGATTGGAGTGGTGGGCGGGGAAAGGTGTTTGAGAGCATTGATTTGGCCACACACCCCAGTTAGGTTTTGGGCTGAATCACGCTGTGTTCCTATTACAGACATATTTGTGTTATATATAATATATATAATAATATAATATATATATATATATATATATTTTATATATATATATATATATATATATATATACCATTGCACTCTAAGTTCTGCCCATCACCTAGCAGTATACCAGTAATGATATCATAGCAAACATTTTTGTGTGCAAAAGACAAGCCACAAACTCACAAAGCTCAGGCAATTGAAATAAAGCCAAAGAATTGAATTGTTTTTAATGAATCAAACAAACGCTGTGCCCCCGTGGGAATGCTCGGGGCCTGTCAGTATAAATAGAATCCCTTCTTCCTGGAAATTCTGTGCATAAATTTCCTCTTTTCTATCCTCTCTTTGTTTCTGCCTTGTTCATTTCCTGCCTGTCACTCCTTCTTATCTTTATTCTGCTTTCTTGGTCCATCTCCTGCGCCCCCCCCCCCCCCCCCCCCCCCCCCCCCCCCCCCCCCCAAACTTAAAGTTAATAATTCTTTCACACGCCTAATTCGGATGCGCTAAGCCTTCTTGTCTGTCAAGTGCTTAACAGCAGCGCAACGCATTTTCGTTCATATGACAGACAACAATAGTTGCTGTCTGAGCGTTCGACGACCCAAAACTATTCCCAGTTAAGGCCTGAAGACGCCATACTTACACACCTAGAATCACCTATGTATGGAGTGTGGCCTTTTACGGGTTGGTTGGGGTCCCTGGCTAAGAGAGATGTCTAGCTATAATTATAGCGGCACCGGTCCTGTCATTTGGGAGTCATCACAGCCTGAAGAATAGGGGTGTGTTGTGTGTGTGCGCGCGCGCGCGCGCGCGCGCGTGCGTGCGTGCGTGCGTGCGTGCGTGCGTGCGTATGTGTTTTATTTTTTTTTATTTATTTTTATTTATTTATTCTTTTATATCGAGGATAACAGAAATAAGCAATCATGTGCTTTTTTTCAATCTGGTCCGTGTGTATGCAGTTTTGTAAATATGTCATCTGTTGCCACCGGCACACGATGGCCTACTCTTACGAAAAACAGAACAGGATTTAACGTGTGCGCAAGATGTTCTGCGTGCGTTCGCACACGGGCCTCGGTTTAAAGTCTCATCCGAAGTGTGTGTGTGTGTGTGTGTGTGTGTGTGTGTGTGTGTGTGTGTTGTGTGTGTGTGTGTGTGTGTGTGTGTGAGAGAGGTGATGAGAGAGAAGAGAGAGAGAGAGAGAGAGAAAGAGAGAGAAGGAGAAAAGACAGTATACAGGAGAACAGACAGGCAGTCAGTCTGCTCGTAAATGTTTCTGTGTATAAACTCACTGAATCTCTCTCTCTCTGTGTCTCTGTCTGACTTGTCTGTCTGTCTGTCTTTCATGTCTCTCTCTCTTCTCGTGCGTGGTGCGTGTGTGTGTGTGTGTGTGTGTGTGTGTGTGTATGTGTGCCATACGCGGTGTATGTGTGTGAGCAGTTATTCGTGCGTAGGTGTATGTGTGTGAGCGTTTATTCGTTTGTATATGTGTGTATGTGTGTGTGTGTGTGCGTGTGTATGCACGTGTGCGCGCGCGCGCGCGTATTTTCAAGATGTGTCATGCGTATGCACGAGTGTGCATGTCCTTGATTCTCTCTGCTCACTGACATCTAGCACAAGACAGCCACACATGTGAGTCATGAGTCTGCACTTCATTCAAAACCCTAAGATGAAAATCCATAAAATAATCATTACACCACGTGTCTCTATACAATCCTAGTGCACTGGGAAAAATACCAAACATTCATCCTCCCTGGTCGATTTTAAACTTGGCGAAAGCGATGCATAAATCCCTTCTCAGTATGAATGAAGTCATTGAAGTTATCTCTTGATCAGCAACACTTTGGGGAAATCACATCTATGTGAATTTGGCTAAACAGCCATGTCCTCATTTTGGAATGTATTTTTCCTTCATCTTCTTCGTCGAACGCTCAGCAGCTATTATTGTCTGTCATATGAGCAAAAATGCGTTGCGCTGCCTTTAAGCGCCTGACAAGTCAGGCCGAGCGCATCCGACTTCGGCATGGGAGAGAATTGTTGTCCTTTATTAAATCTTTCTGGAAAAAAAAAACAAGGCAGGAGAAGGACCAAAAAGACAGAAAACAGACGAGCAGGAGATGACAAGAAGAAAGGGGAAACAAGGTAAAAACAAAGAGAGGGCTAGAAAAGAGGGAATTCCTAGGACCGAATTTCCAGAAGGTGGGGATGCTATTTCTACTGACAGGCTCCTGCCATCCCCACGGAGGAAAAGCTGGAACCATACAACGTCCGACACTCTACATAACTGCCCCTTTTCAGAATATTGAGAAACGCTGCTAAATCTGACCCTAAACCACAACAAGTTTTGTCGCTAAATGATGTCAGCTAAGTGCCTAGGCCCACAATTAAAATTAATGTTGCGTTGTAAAATGTTACGTTGAGATTGTCTTCAGCCATCACAAGCTCTTAGCACAACCACCACCTGCACTCTCATTTAAAAGCAAAAAATCCTCTGAACCCGGTGTATGGCTGCCTATGTGGCGAGGTACTTGAAAATAGTCATAAAGCAACATTTCCATCCGATGTTTACTTTCAATATCATCGTGATTTCCCAGGTGTCTTAAGTTTGAGTGCATATTCTGCGTGACACCCAGAGTGTTCGGCTTGGGAATGTGCAAATAAAACCCAGCGACAACAACAACAACAGCAGCAGCACAACAACAACAACTGCTGTTACTTTCATTCTCCTGTAACATTTAACATGTTTGCGTTTTGTCGTGCGCGCCAGTGTGTGTGTGTGTGTGTGTGTGTGTGTGTGTGTGTTGTGGTGTGTGTGTGTGTGTGTGTGTGTGTGTGTGTGTGTGTGTGTTTGGTTATTTTCATTGCGTCTGCGTGTGAAATTTACATGTTTGGTTTTGTCAGTGCGGCAGTGTGTGTGTGTGTGTGTGTGTGTGTGTGTGTGTGTGTGGTGTGTGTGTGTGTGTGTGTGTGTGTGTGTGTGTGTGTGAGAGAGAGAGAGAGAGAGAGAGAGAGAGAGGGAGAGAGAGAGAGAGAGAAGAAGAGAGAGAGAGAGGAGGAGAGAGGAGAGAGAGAGAGAGAGAGAGGAGAGTGCACGCATGATGCGCGCGCGCGCGCGTGTGTGTGTGCATGCGTGTTGTGTGTGGTGGTGTGTCTGTGTGAGACAGAGAGGGGGAGAGAGAGGGATGTGAACACGTGTGTGTGTGTGTGCTGTGCGGCGCGCGTGTATGATTGAATTTGATGTTTGGTTTTGTTGTTGTTGTTTTTAGCACTTTCACAGCAGGAATAAACATCATCGTCATCATTATTACAATAAACATCATCACCACCACCATCGTCAGTGACTACTACTGCTTTGATCGAGATGATGATGATGATGATGATGATGAGGAGGAGGAGGAGGAGGAGGAGGAGGAAAGAAGGAAGGAGAGACGAGAAGAGAGAGGATGGGGAAAGGAGAGTGATTAGGAGAGAGAAAGACGAATGACAAGATGATGATGACGACGACGACCGACGAGAGATGATGATGATGATAAGCAGACTAACGATAATAATAATAACAGTATACATTTTGTTGCATAGAAGAAAATATATGGCAAAACAACTTCCTTTTAATTAAGCAATGCTTTGATGGATGAAAAAAAGAAAAGAAAGGGAATCGTGAGTTGATACATAAAGAATATGGGCTATACTGCTAATTAAATAGGATAAAACCGTATAATTTTGTGTGTGTGTGTGTGTGTGTGTGTGTGTGTGTGTGTGTGTGTGTGTGTGTGTGTGCACGCGCGCACCACGCACGCGAATGTGTGTGTGTTTGTCCGTGCACGTCCACGCGAACTCGCACTCCTACGCACACAGCATGTGCACATACGCACGCAGTTTTTTGTTTGTTTTGTTTGTTATTTGCGCCCCAAGTGCATGTGCACTCTCAGTTATCACACTGAAACAATATAGAAAACAACAGTGCTAATTTGAAAAAGAAAAGAAAATGAAAAAATCAATGTGAAGCAGATGTTCACCCTCGTGCCTCCTTTGCCTTTACTATCTGTTTTCTCTTCTCTTCTCTTGTCTTTTAACTTCCTAAGAAGTGGTTGAGGCACTGCAGGTCATTTTCTTTTCTCCCGCAGTCTCAATCTTGTTGAACCTGGCAGAGCTCTCTCTTCTCTCCTCTCTTCTCTCTCTCTCTCTCTCTCTCTCCTGTCTGTCTCTTTCTGCTCTTCTGTCTGTCCTATCCTGTCTGTTCTGTCTGTCTCTCCCTCCCTCCCTCATCTCCCCATTACTTTGTCCCTCTCTCTCTCGTCCCTCACTACCTTCCACCTCTCTCTCCTTCTCCCCCATCCCCCTCTCTCCCTTTTACCCCCCCCCCCCCCCTCTCTCTCTCTCTCAACGTACCATTGCCCGATCTGTTCAAAGCAACAAATGATGAGTACATGCACAGTTTGTCAAGATATATTTTTCACTCTATTAATAAAAGGAAGACAATGCTAATTCAAGATGTATATTGAAAAACTGTTATGATTCGATACGTAATTGATGTGCATGATTTCCACAATTTTCCCTAAACATCTATCTTTGTGATTTGGTTATGCTTGATGCTAGAGTCATAGTCATAATTTAGAATAACGTGTGTTTTGCTTCTTTGATCAGTTATGAATCAAACATTTTGTGCATTTTGCTTTGCCAGTTATATGAATGAACACTTTATTACATCCCAAGCCCATGAAATGTATTGTGGTCCATGGCCAATGTACATTAAATCATTTCAGTGTTCAGGTCAGTGTTCAGTGTTCTGTCATTTCTCTCTCTCTCTCTCTCTCTCTCTCTCTTCCTCTCTCTCTCTCTCTCTCTCTCTCTCTCTCTCTCTCTCTTTCTCTAGTTCACAGGATGCATGCTGGGTATGTTTGTGTTTCCACATCCCACCCTACGCTAACGTGAACAGCAGTACTTTTATCATGCATATTTCATTTTCTTGGGGGTTCCTATTTCCTCTTGGTTTAAACTAATGATTATTCCGAAAACAAAACAACAGAAAAAACCTTGCACACAAATACATTTGAAGCAGCAAGAAGCTAGAAGCTTATAGTGTACTTATTTCTTCTTTCTTTCTTTTCTTTTTTTTTAATATCAATATTGGTTTTGTCGTGGTATGTTTGTGTGACCTACTTCATTTCTTCTTAACGAAGTTCCTACAGAGACACCATCCACTTGCAATGCAGACTCTCTCTATTCCCTACCGTGACTCTCCCCCCCCCCCCTTCTCCCCCCCCCTCACCTCTCCTCCCCCCTTTCCACCTTTTAGTCTTCCAGCGGCAGGAAGGATTCAGTGAGAGGGCAGAGGAGCAAGGGAAGAAAAGCTATTTCGTTTTAGATTGACGACAAATTTCGTTACACTTTTTTTTTTCTTTTTCTTTGCTCCCCTCCAGGAAAAGAACACGACCGAGAGAGCGCCGGTGCTGCTTTTGGCTTGGTTTGCTGTACTGTTGGTAGTGTAGTCTATGCTTTGGACCTTCGTGAGAAAGGTTATGATACTGTCCCAGCATTTAACAGCCTTACTCCGACTTTAACTCATGAGCAAGATGTTTGGCTGAATATGTTCGTGTCAACCATCTTCGCTTCACCTGAGCCAAAGTCTTGTAGACCTTTGGGGCACCACTGAAGATTTTGCAGCCAGCTTCCTCCACTCTCACAGTCTTCAGCTTTTCATAACAAATCGTTCATTTAAGACCAGTCCACTCTCTGATGGTACCTTCCTATCGTTTCCTCTGTCTGCCTTTTCGTCCCCCTCCTCGTGCTGTTCCCTGTAAGACAGTCTTGGCCAGTCCAGATATTTGCGCCCATACCACTTTAGCTTGTGTGTTTTTGTTTTGTTTTTTCAGTGAAGCCAGCCATACCAATGGCAATATCCTTCTTCAAAGGACGATATAGGTTTTTCTTTTCCACTAACTGCGCAACATTATGACAGTTCACACATGTGAGGTTAGCGTTTCATCAGAAGAAAATGGAATTGTAGGAAACTGGGCCCAGAACCCATATTAACTCCAGAAGGGAAAAAAAACCTCGCTTATTTGGAAGAGTACCAGAGTGTGTTGTATTTGTTCAAGCGTTTCGTTCCCCTTAGCCTGCATACACAATTAAACGCTCGTGATCTGCTGACCCGGGTTCGAATCTCGATCAAGAGGATTTTCCCTCTGGAGTTAACACCAGTGCCGACTCCACTCCCCCCAAAAGTCCTTCAGATGGGACTGTAAACCGAGGTCCTGTGCGCGAACGCACGTAGAACATCTTGCTCACACGTTAAAACCCGTTCCGCTTTCCGGAAGAGCAGGCTATTGTGTGCATGGTGGGAACAGAAGACAAAATTTACAAAACTGCTTACACAAGGGGACTGGATGTAAATAAAGCACACAAGTGGTTATGCCATTATCCTCGATGTAAAAGAATAAATAAATAAATAAATAAATAAATAATCTCTCTCTATCTATTCTCTCTCTCTCACTCTGTCTCCTTCTCTCTCTCTCTTCCCCCTCTTGTTTATCCCGAATTCATTATTTCCCGTCGTTAATACGTTGATGCTTGTTTATTATTAGCTACGCTTATTCTAATAACACAAACTTTTTAATTCTTTCTTTCGTGAATGACTTCGCTTCTGCTAAAACTTTGATACTTGTTTATTGTCGGTCCTGCTTTTTTGTGCTCATTATGGAGCGAGCTTCCTCCTTCTATCCCTGCCTTGATACCTGTTTATGGCGGATTAGTTTTCTGTCCGTTTTTCTCTCTTCTTTAGCCCCGGAAACCTGGATGAAAAAAGCATTAGTCATGCTTAGCCCGTTATCTCTATCAGTAAATTTTGTTTGCTCTACTGCTGTTTGTCTAAGTTTACCACTCCCCCTACCTTCCCCCTTCCATGTCTGTGAGGTTGGGTTTTTGTTGTCACATAGTTATTGTAGCTCTCAAACTACATGTAAAGTAAACGAAAACATACACTGAAAGAAAAAAACAAACTAAACAAAGGTTTGGAGTTCTGTACTGACAGGAAGCTAATTGTTAATACAACCGCCACAGGTATAGAATAAATAATAATAATAATAATAATAATAATAATAATAATAATAATAATAATAACGATAATAAACATAGTAATAACAAAACCACCACACACACACCAACCACCACACATATACTACTAATACTACCTACTACTCACACTACATACTACTACTACTACTATTTCTACTACTACTACTACTACTATTACTACTACACTATATAACTACTACTACTACTATTTCTACTACTAAATTCTACTATACTACTACTATACTTACTATCTTCTACTACTACTACTACTACTACTACTACTACTACTATACTACCAACAACAATGACAATAGTAATAGTGATGATGATAATTATAATAAAAACAAAAAAACCCATTAATATACTTGGGCCTTTGTTATCAAAAGTAGTCCGCTATTTTTCCTAGCACACGTAATCAAATACTGCACTGCAGAAAGATGGGGTTTCTTTTCATTTCTCAAGGGCTTACATAACCACATTTGGCAGATTGTTATATTTCACTAGTCTCTTAGCCATACAAACCACCCAACCGATGATACAATATTCTGGAATTCCTTGAAGAGAAAGGGGGTGGGGAGGAGAGAGAGAGAGAGAGAGAGGAGAGAGAGAGAGAGAGAGAGAGAGAGAGGGGAGAGAGAGAGAGAGAGAGAGAGAGAGAGAGAGAGAGGAGAGAGAGGAGAGAGAGAGAGAGAGAGACAGACAGACAGACAGACAGAGACAGACAAACAGACAGACAGACAGACAGAGACAGAGAGCGAGAGAGAGACAGAGAGAGAGACAGACAGACAGACAGAGACAGACAGACAGACAGAGACAGACAGACAGACAGAGACAGAGAGCGAGAGAAAGACAGAGAGAGAAACAGACAGACAGAGACAGACAGATAGGCAAACAGACAGAGAGAAACAGACACACAGACAGAAAGACAATGACTGACATAGACACCGACAGACAGGATACACAAAGCCTTCACAGACAGACATGCAACAGGTCTGGAAGGTTTTCCCCACAAACTCAATAACTTTTCTCCCATATGCCACAGGGGGAGGAGGGAAATAAAACTGGAATGAAGGCAGAATAACTATACAGCTCTTGTCAATAGGCACACACACACACACATACACACACACACACACACACACACACACACACACACACACACACGCACACACACACACACACACACACACACACACACACACACACACATAAAACAAACAAACACACACACATTCATGCATGCACACTGGCCTCTGTGTACCACGGCATCCATCTTTTCATCATGACCAAATCAGATTAGGAAGGTGATGACAGATTTCATACATAATAAACTCTCCACTTTCCCTTAGTTCGGTCCAGCCTCTTAAAATTGGGAAATGTTGGGGTTTTTTTTCTTTATCGGATTTGCTCTGATAGATTTAAAAGAAAATGTGTTTTTTATTTTATTTATTTATTCTTTTATATCGAGGATAATGGAATAATTACTCATGTGCTTTTTTTTAACATCCAGTCCCCGTGTGTATGCAGTTTTGTAAATCTTGTCATCTGTTCCCACCGGCACACAATGGCCTACTCTTACGAAAAGCGGAACAGGATTTAACGTGTGTGTAAGGTGTTCTGCGTGTGTTCGCACATGGGGCCTCGGTTTATAGTCTCATCCGAAGGATGTGTGTGTGTGTGTGTGTGTGTGTGTGTGTGTGTGTGTGTGTGTGTGTGTGTATGTGTGTGTGTGTGTGTGTGTGTGTGTGTGTGTGTGTGTGTGTGTGTGTGTGTGTGTGATATATGTATATATGTGTGTGTGTGTATATATTATATATATATATATATATTATATATATATATATATATATATATACTGTATGCTCACAAAACACATTATATATATATATATATATATGTGTGTCTGTCTGCACGCACACGCGCATGCTGGCAGGCAGTGCACGCGCACATGCTTATGCATATGTGTAGGTGGCCATTTAATTATGTGTGAGCACGAAAAAGCTTGCATCACACAGGACTTACTAACGAAAGCTTGGGCACAACAACAAAAAATGTCCCCCTACCCCCCTCGAAGAAAAAGAGAATAAAGAGAGGATGAGACAGACATACAAAATATAGGCCCTGATATAACTGATGACCAAGGCGTGAACAGGAAAGGGACAATGACACACACAGAAATACTGTCTGTACTCACTCGGTTGTACAGGTCCGTCCTCCGATTCATCCTCTGTTTCTGCATCTCCTCCTGGTGTCAAAACAACTAACAACTGTTAATACACACAAACAAACGCACGCACGGAAGCACGCACACACAAATGTGACGCTCCACCACGAAAAAAGTCGCTTAGCACCTAACACATTTTTCCGCTAGGAGCCATTTTAGGCAGTGGGGGTCAGGTTGTCGATTTTGAGATTTTGATAGGTTGTAAAACTATAGCACTTATTCTACCTTGTAGTGAAATATCAAGGTATAATTTTGTTTGCTTTTGTCGTTAAACGTGTTTTGAAAATAGCCAAGCCCTCATTCTGACGACCTAATAGGATGCTAAACTTCCCAATTTCTTATTTTGTCATTTCCTGCAGTCTATCATTTCAATTTATAATAACTTTTGATAGAATTGTTCGATTTTTAGGCTTCTTTTTTGTATTGTATAGCCATTTTATTACAAATTATTAACATGCCAATAACTAAAAACTGACCTCTGCTGCAATGCGACTCCTTATGTGGTGGAGCGTTACAAATGTGCGTGGATATACATCGACATGCACGCATGTGCTCGCACAAACTGTCTCTCACTCACTCACTCACTCTCTCTCTCTCTCTTTTAAAATGAAGTTTATTGATGACATGAGCGCGAAATTTGTGTGTGTGTGTGCGTGTGTGTGTGGTGAGTGTGTTTGGGTGTTGTGTGTGTGTGTGTGGGGGGGGGGGGGGGGTGGATAATTGTTTTTATTTGTCGTCTCCCTTGTATTAAAATATTATGATTTGCATGACTTTTTGTTGTTGTTGTTGATGGGTCCTACCTCAAGTTTTTGATGTCTTGTTCTTGTTTATTTTCTGTTTTAACTTTGCTGCTTGCTTTTGTTTCTTCTTTTTTATATGAAGTATGAATGTAAAGAAAGGATAATATTGTCACCTGATATGATTGTTTGACTTGTATCATTCTTCTTTTTTCTATGACTAAATTTTTTTTTTTTTTTTTAAGAAAAAAACAAACACAAAAAACCTACCACCTCAAGTACATGTGCGCCTGCGGATATGTGCTTATAAATATAAGTGTGAGTAAGTGTGTGTGTGTGTGTGTGTGTGTGTGTGTGTGTGTGTGTGTGTGTGTGTGTGTGTGTGTGTGTGTGTGTGTGTGTGTGTGTGGGTGGGTGGGTGTGTGTGGGTGTGTGTGTGTATGTGTGTGTGTGCATTTGTGTGTGTGTGTGTGAGTGATTTGTATGTGCATTTGCCTGCGAGCGTGCATGCGTGAGTGAGTTGTATGTATGTATGTATGTATGTATGTATGTATGTATGTATGTATGAATGTATGAATGTATGTATGTATGTATGTATGTATGTATGTATGTATGTATGTATGTATGTGTGTGTGTGTGTGTGTGTGTGTGTGTGGTGTGTGTGTGTGTGTGTGTGTGTGGTGTGTGTGGTGAGTGTGTGTGTGTGTGTGTGTGTGACCTACGTGTAGGAGTGAGTTTTACGTGTATTATTATCATACTATTATCACTATTGTTGATATTATTCTTATTGTCATCATTATAATCATTGTATTATCTTTAGTTCCTTCTGAGTTCATTTTGTTGTTATGAGTTGTAACAATGTTGTAGCTAAGTATTTTTGGGTGGACTTTTCTTGGTTGCTAAGTTGTTTATTTCATTATGTTTCTTTGGTTGCTCTTTATCTATTAACGCTTCTCTTTTCTTTTATAATCAAAATCATTTTATTGTGGCTTCTGATTTTCGTCTTCTGAAAGTGTGCATTTTTATTATCTTATTATGTATAATGTCCTTATTCCTTTATGTTGTTTGGTACTGCATATAGTTTTACTGTTTAGTATCTTTTTATCTTGATGTTTTCCCTGAAAAGGGCGGGGACTGGATGTAAAAAAGCACATGAGTGCTTATCTATTATCCTCGAATAAAAGAATTTTGCCTTGCCTTGCCTTGCCTTGCCTTGTCTCTCTCTCTCTCTCTCTCTCTCTCTCTCTCTCTCTCTCTCTCTCTCTCTCTCTCTCTCTCTCTCTCTCTCTCTCTCTCTCGGGTTCGAGTCCGGTCGAGGAAATTTTCTTCCTGGAGTTAACATCAGTGCTGACTCCACTCTCCCCAAAAGTCCTTCGGATGAGACTTTAAACCGAGGTCCCGTGTGCGTACGCACGCAGAACATCTTGCGCACACGTTAAATCCTGTTCCGCTTTTCGTAAGAGGAGGCCATCGTGCGCCGGTGGGAACAGATGACAATATTTACAAAACTGCATACACACGGGGACCGGATGAAAAAAAGCACATGATTGCTTATTCTGTTATCCTCGATATAAAAGAATAAATAAATAAATAAATAAATAAATAAATAAATAAATCTCTCTCTCTCTCTCCATCTATCTATCTATCTATCTATCTATCTATCTATCTATCTATCTATCTATCTATCTATCTATCTATCTATACACACACACACACACACACACACACACACACACCACATACATACATACATCCACCCAACCCACCCACCCACCCATCCACACACACCCACATCCATCCACACCCCCCCCCTCCCTTACACACACATCCACCACAACCCCCTTACGCAACCACACCACCACCACCACACATCCAAACTGAAAAAACACCAACTCAACCCCACGATTCAGACACAACACACCACACCACAACATTACACCACAAGACAACACACCACCCCACCACTAGCTGTGTTGTCACCTGTGTGTCGGATGGTGTCGGAATAGTCAAACATGGTTCCCCCAGGTCCATAGTTCCTTCTGTCCAGGGTGGGGCGGGGTGGTGAGGGGAGCGGGGGGCGGGGTGGCCAGGGTGGTACTGCACACCTCCATCCCTTCAGGGGTCCCCGGGTTCGAGCCTTTCTGCGCCACTGAAACCCACAATGGTGATGGCAACGATGAGGAGAGTCGTGAAGAAAAGAGCGAGGGTTGGGTTTTTGTTTGTCTTGTGATAATTATTATAACTGTGATGTGGTGGTGGTGGTGGTGGTGGTGGTGGTGGTGGTGGTGGTGGTGGTGGTGGTGGTGTGATGATGACGATGATGATCATGTTGACAACGACGACGACAACGATGAGAATCCTGATGAGAAGAGCGATGATTCGTTGTTTATCCAATGAAAATTAAGATCCTTTTAAATGATGATGCTACTGCTGACGATGATGATGGTTGTGGTGATCGTAGTGATGATGATGATGACGCGGATGAGGAAGATGCGTAGAAGGAGCAGGAGGAGGAAAAAGAGAAGGAAGAAAGGGAAGAGCTGGAGGGGTGACGAATCTTTGTTCCTCATAGAAAGCAATGATACAGAGCTTGTCAATGAAATAAGACTACAGAGAAAAAGAAATTTGTAAGTACACAATATAGTAGAAAATACACTACAGTGCATTCCGATGCAATACAATGCAACACAAGAATCACAAAACAGCAGGCACTGCAAAACAATTCACATCGTGTTGTGTTATGTTATAGTTGTGTGAAGCATTGCACAGCACTCACGGAATATTTCTCTGTGTGAAATTGGGGTTGCTCTCAAGGAATCAAATCAAATTCTTTTATTTCGAGGATAATGAACAAGCACTCATGTTCTTTTTCTTTCTTTTTTTTTTTTTCACATCTAGTCCCCACCATTATCAGGGACAACATAAGAATTAAAAAAAAAACCAACCTGTACCTAAACCAAAAAGAAAAAACCCCAAACAAGGAAATAGTGTTTTGCCACAAGACCGACCCCCCACCTCACTCCCCTTTCAATAAAAAAAAGTTTGTTTGTTTCCCTATGACAAAAAAGTTTTTCTCTCTAAACAATTTCAGAATCAACTGTTGCCGTGTGTTCTTTAACAAGCGTTGAATCTATAACTCACACAAAACTTCCATTTATTGCTTCATCCGAAAGACCATCCCCCAGACCACAATTCACGCAGACCAGTGGATTGTCAGGAAAAGAAAGTCCAGTTTCAAAAACTGGGAATCGAACCCGCGATCTCTCCTCTATGTAGACAGGTACATAACCGCTAGGCCACTGATCAACCTCCTACTACTGTCAGACTCCAAATCATCATTTGTAAACGATGAATATTCATCATTAGCTAACAAACTTTGAGTCACAAGCCACAGTATGGGAAGCAACACCAAAAAATTCACTTAGAATCTTCTCAAAAGACCAGTATCAATATTTTCTCACCAAACGATGTTTAGCTTAGAAAATGACCTACAGACATCTTTGAAGAACTAATTGGGCCAGGGATGTGTGTGTGGGGGGGGACAAAGTCCAAGAGAGAGAGAGAGAGAGAGGAGAGAGAGAGAGAGAGAGAGAGAGAGAGAGAGAGAGAGAGAGAGAGAGAGAGAAGGAGAGAGAGAGAGAGAGAGAGATTAAATCTAAAGTTGATGGGAAGGGAGGAGGAGACGGAAGAAAAAGTAATGGGTGTAAGGGGGGGGGGGGGGGGGGGGGGTCAGACAAAGCAGACAACGTCAAGGTCCAACTCCACCCAACTCCTTCATACTGACTCCACTCGGCTGGTTTGAAGCAGGTATGTCAGCCCCGAAATCGGAAGGCAGCTACCTTAACGGAAGGCAAACGGTCGTGCACACAAAAACTCCACCATTGACGAATCTTGAGGCTCTAGCAGAGGAAAGTAAGAAAGACCCTCTTCCAAAATAAAACAGAAAAACCAAAACCAACCAACCAACCAACCAAACACAAACGAAAGCAAACAAACGGCCACTTATTCTGAAAGAGACAGCGTAGTTTAACAACTCAAAACATAACTTACAACAACAACAATCTGAAAATTTTATATCGTGGCTCTATCAATGAGAATACCTAACAAATACACACACAATGACTTAAAGCAATGTTTCGCAGAACATTAGCTAAATACTCCTTCTTCCTCTACTTCATTGAACGCTCAGATAGCTACTTTTGTTGTCTGTCACACGAGCGAAAATACTTTACGCTGCCGTTAAGAGCCTGACAAGTCAGGCCCTGCGCATCCGACTTCAGCGTGGGAGAAAACTTTTATCTTTTAAGCCTTTCTGGGGGGGGGGGGGGGGGGGGGGGCAATAGAATAGACCAAGAAGGCAGAAAATATACAAGAAGGAGACGACAGGGAGAAAAGGAACAAGACAGGAAAAGTGAGGTATAAAAAACGGAATTCCTCGCACATAATTTCCGGAAGGTGAAGATGCTATTTATACACAGGTCTCCCGGCATCCACACGGAGAAAAAACCAACCAACCAACCAAAAAACCACATACACACTGGTGCTGTGTTTAGAAATCATCCCGAAGTCAGAACGCTGCTACCTTAATAGTGGGCAACAACGGCCACATACACAAAACAATCTCATCATTGGTGAACCTCAAAGCTCCGAGAAACGAACAAAAAAAAATCGGGGCACCAGTGTGAACTATCAAGACAGTATGTCTTCACCTTTTCCCTACGGGTAACCTGTTATAGGGTGACCAACCATCTACTCACCCTTCCCTCCATATCACCCACTACTGGGTGATGGTAGCATACAAAATAATGTGCA
>CM060319.1:70083816-70093816 GCA_030674155.1 Stramonita haemastoma
AACTATTCTATTTCTACTATACTTTTACTACTATATACTATACTACTACTATTTCTACTACAACTTAACTACTATACTATATTTCTATACTATCTACTACTACTACTACTACTAAAAATCCCAAACAACAATGAAAAATAGAAAAGTGATGATGAATTTAAAATAAAAAAAAAAAAAAAAACCCTTTAATAATTTGGGGCCTTTGTTATAAAAAAGTAGTCCGCTTTTTTTCCCCAGCACAGTAATAAAATATGCATGCAGAAAGAGGGGGGTTTCTTTTCATTTCTAAAGGGCTTTTCGTAACCACATTTGGGTTTGTTTATTTCACTGTCTCTTAGCCAAAAAAAAAACCCACCCAACGATGTACAATATTCTGGAATTCCTTGAAGAGAAAAGGGGGGGGGGGGGAGAGAGAGAGGAAGAGAGGGGAGGAGAGAGAGAAGGAGGAGAGAGTGAGAGAGAGAGAGGAGAGTGAGAGAGAGAGAGGGGGGAAAAGAACGCAGGGACAGAGGAGAGAGAGAGAAAAGAGAGAGGGCGAGAGAGAGAGAGGGACAGAAGAAGACGGGCCCAGACAGACAGACAGAGACAGAGAGGAGAGAGAGACAGGAGGGGAAAACAGCAGAGAAGACAGACAGGAAAAAACAGAAGAGGAAACAGACACACAGACAGAAAGACAGTGACTGACATAGAAAAAGAAGACGGATCACAAAGCCTTTCACGAAGACATGCCCGGTTTCTGGTAGGTTTTCCCCACAAATCAATAACTTTTCTCCCTTTTGCCACAGGGGGAGGGGGGAAAAATAAAACTGGAATAAAGGGGGGCAGATTTAAATCTTGTCATAGGCACCACACCCCACCCACACACACCCCAACACAACAACACAACAAAAACCAAACACTCACACCCAAAACACACAAACACCACACATACACCCCAAAAAAAAAACCCACCACACAAAACACAACACATACACACAAACACACACACATAAAAAACACCCACACACACCACCACACCACAACACACACACAACAAAACCACATAAAACAAAAAAAAACCCCAAACACATTCATGCCTGCACCACTGGCCTTTGTGTACCACGCTCCATCTTTTCATCAAGACCAAATCAGATTGGAAGGTGATGACAGATTTCTACATAATAAACTCTCCACTTTCCCTTAGTTCGGTCCAGCCTCTTAAAATTGGGAAATGTTGGGTTTTTTTTTCTTTATCGGATTTGCTCTGATAGATTTAAAACAAAATGTGTTTTTTATTTTATTTATTTATTCTTTTATATCGAGGATAATGGAATAAGCACTCATGTGCTTTTTTACATCCAGTCCCCGTGTGTATGCAGTTTTGTAAATCTTGTCATCTGTTCCCACCGGCACACAATGGCCTACTCTTACGAAAAGTGGAACAGGATTTAACGTGTGTGCAAGATGTTCTGCGTGTGTTCGCACACGGGGCCTCGGTTTATAGTCTCATCCGAAGGATGTGTGTGTGTGTGTGTGTTGTGTGTGTGTGTGTGTGTGTGTGTGTGTGTGTGGTGTGTGTGTGTGTGTGTGTGTGTGATATATATGTGTATATATATATATATATATATATATATATATATATATATATTATATATATATATATATACACTGTATGCTCACAAAACACATTATATATATATGTGTGTGTCTGTCTGCACGCACACGCGCATGCTGGCAGGCAGTGCACGCGCACATGCTTATGCATATGTGTAGGTGGCCATTTAATTATGTGTGAGCACGAAAAAGCTTGCATCACACAGGACTTACTAACGAAAGCTTGGGCACAACAACAACAAAAATGTCCCCCTACCCCCCTCGAAGAAAAAGAGAATAAAGAGAGGATGAGACAGACATACAAATATTAGCCATGATAGAACTGATGACCAAGGCGTGAACAGGAAAGGGACAATGACACACACACACAGAAATACTGTACTCACTCGGCTGTACCGGTCCGTCCTCCGATTCATCCTCTGTTTCTGCATCTCCTCCTGGTGTCAAAACAACTAACAACTGTTAATACACACAAACAAACGCACGCACGGAAGCACGCACACACAAATGTGACGCTCCACCACGAAAAAAGTCGCTTAGCACCTAACACATTTTCCCGCTAGGAGCCTTTTTAGGCAGTGGGGGTCAGGTTGTCGATTTAGAGATTTTGATAGGTTGTAAAACTATAGCACTTATTCTACCTTGTAGTGAAATATCAAGGTATAATTTTGTTTGCTTTTGTCGTTAAACGTGTTTTGAAAATAGCCAAGCCCTCATTCTGACGACCTAATAGGATGCTAAACTTCCCAATTTCTCATTTTGTCATTTCCTGCAGTCTATCATTTCAATTTATAATAGCTTTTGATAGAATTGTTCGATTTTTAGTCTTCTTTTTTGTATTGTATAGCCATTTTATTACAAATTATTAACATGTCAGTAACTAAAAACTGACCTCTGCTGCAATGCGACTCCTTATGTGGTGGAGCGTCACAAATGTGCGTGGATATACATCGACATGCACGCACGTGCTCGCACAAACACTCTCTCTCTCTCTCTCTCTCTCTCTCTCTCTCTCTCTCTCTCTCTCTCTCTCTCTCTCTCTCTCTCCTCTCTCTATCTATACACACACACACACACCACATACATACACACATCCACCCAACCCATTCACCCACCCATCCACACACACCCACATCCATCCCCCCCCCTCCCTTACACACACATCCACCACAACCCCCTTACGCAACCACACCACCACCACCACCACCACCACCACCACCACCACCACACATCCAAACTGAAAAAACACCAACTCAACCCCACGATTCAGACACAACACAACACAACACAACACAACACAACACAACACAACATTACACCACAAGACAACACACCACCCCACCACTAGCTGTGTTGTCACCTGTGTGTCGGATGGTGTCGGAATAGTCGAACATGGTTCCCCCAGGTCCGTAGTTCCTTCTGTCCAGGGTGGGGCGGGTGGTGAGGGGGGCGGGGGGCGGGATGGCCAGGGTGGTACTGCACACCTCCATCCCTTCAGGGGTCCCCGGGTTCGAGCTTTCCTGCGCCACTGAAACCCACAATGATGATGGCAACGATGAGGAGAGTGGTGAAGAAAAGAGCGAGGGCTGGGTTTTTGTTTGTCTTGTGATAATTATTATAACTGTGGTGGTGGTGGTGGTGGTGGTGGTGGTGGTGGTGGTGGTGGTGGTGGTGGTGGTGGTGGTGATGATGATGATGATGATGATGATGATGATGATGATGATGACGATGATGATCATGTTGACAACGACGACAACGATGAGAATCCTGATGAGAAGAGCGATGATTGGTTGTTTATCCAATGAAAATTAATATCCTTTTAAATGATGATGCTACTGCTGACGATGATGATGGTTGTGGTGATCGTGGTGATGATGATGATGACGCGGATGAGGAAGATGCGTAGAAGGAGCAGGAGGAAGAAAAAGAGGAAGAAGAAAGGGAAGAGCTGAAGGGGTGACGAATCTTTGTTCCTCATAGAAAGCAATGATACAGAGGTTGTCAATGAAATAAGACTACAGAGAAAAAGAAATTTGTAAGTACATAATATAGTAGAAAATACACTACAGTGCATTCCGATGCAATACAATGCAACACAAGAATCACAAAACAGCAAGCACTGCAAAACAGTTCACATCGTGCTGTGTTATGTTATAGTTGTGTGAAGCATTGCACAGCACTCACGGAATATTTCTCTGTGTGAAATTGGGGTTGCTCTCAAGGAATCAAATCAAATTCTTTTATTTCGAGGATAATGAACAAGCACTCATGTTCTTTTCTTTTTTTTTTCTTTACATCTAGTCCCCACCATTATCAGGGACAACATAAGAATTAAAAAAAAACCTCTACCTAAACCAAAAAGAAAAAACCCCAAACAAGGAAATAGTGTTTTGCCACAAGACCAACCCCCCACCTCACTCCCCTTTCAATAAAAAAAGTTTGTTTGTTTCCCTATGATAAAAAAGTTTTTCTCTCTAAACAATTTCAGAATCAACTGTTGCCGTGTGTTCTTTAACAAGCGTTGAATCTATAACTCACACAAAACTTCCATTTATTGCTTCATCCGAAAAGACCATCCCCCAGACCACAATTCACGCAGACCAGTGGATTGTCAGGAAAAGAAAGTCCAGTTTCAAAAACTGGGAATCGAACCCGCGATCTCTCCTCTATGTAGACAGGTACATAACCGCTAGGCCACTGATCAACCTCCTACTACTGTCAGACTCCAAATCATCATTTGTAAACGATGAATATTCATCATTAGCTAACAAACTTTGAGTCACAAGCCACAGTATGGGAAGCAGCACCAAAAAATTCACTTAGAATCTTCTCAAAAGACCAGTATCAATTTTTCTCACCAAACGATGTTTAGCTTAGAAAATGACCTACAGACATCTTTGAAGAACTAATTGGGCCAGGGATGTGTGTGTGTGGGGGGGACAAAGTCCAAGAGAGAGAGAGAGAGAGAGAGAGAGGAGAGAGGGGAGAGGAGAGATGAGAGAGGAGAGAGAGAGAGAGAAGAGAGAGGAGAGAGAGGACAGAGACAGAGCAGAGAGAGAGAGACAGAGAGAGAGAGAGAGGAGGAGAGGAGAGAGAGAGAGAGAGAGAGAGAGAGAGAGGAGAGAGAGAGATGGAGGAGAGAGAGAGAGAGAGAGAGATATTAAATCTAAAGTTGACGGGTAAGGAGGAGGAGACGGAAAAAAAGTGATGGGTGAAGGGGGGGGGGGGGGGTGGGGGGTCAGACAAAGCAGACAACGTCACGTTTCAATTCCACCCAAGTCCTTCAAACTGACTTCACTAGGCTTCTTTGAAGCATCAAGTTATCCCCGAAGTCAGAAGGCAGCTACCTAACCGGAAGGCAAACGGTCGTGTACATAAAAATTTCACCATCGATGAATCTCGGGGCTCTAGTAGAGGACAGTAAGAAAGCCCCCTTCCAAAATAAAAACAGAAAAACCAAAACCAACCAACCAACCAAACACAAACGAAAGCAAACAAACGGCCACTTATTCTGAAAGAGACAGCATGCTTTAACAACTCAAAACATAACTTACATTAACAACAATCTGAAAATTTTATATCGTGGCTCTATCAATGAGAATACCTAACAAATACACACACAATGACTTAAAGCAATGTTTCGCAAGAACATTAGCTAAATACTCCTTCCTCTACTTCACTGAACGCTCAGATAGCTACAACTGTTGTCTGTCACATGAGCGAAAATACTTTACGCTGCCGTTAAGAGCCTGATAAGTCAGGCCCAGCGCATCCGACTTCAGCGTGGGAGAAAACTTTTATCTTTTAAGCCTTTCTGGGGGGGGGGGGGGGGGGGGGGAAGGCAAGAGAATAGAACAAGAAGGCAGAAAATATACAAGAAGGGGTGACAGGGAGAAAAGGAACAAGACAGGAAAAGTGAGGGATAAAAAACGGAATTCCTCGCACAGAATTTCCGGAAGGTGAAGATGCTATTTATACACAGGTCTCCCGGCATCCACACGGGGTAAAAACCAACCAACCAACCAACCAACCAACCAACCAACCAAAAAACCACATACACACTGGTGTTGTGTTTAGACATCATCCCCCAAGTCAGAACGCAGCTACCTTAACAGTGGGCAAAAACGGCCACATACACAAAACAATCTCATCACTGGTGAACCTTAAAGCTCCGAGAAACGAACAAAAAAGAAATCGGGGCACCAGTGTGAACTATCAAGACAGTATGTCTTCACTTTTTCCCTACGGGTAACCTGTTATAGGGTGACCAACCAGCTACTCACCCTTCCCTCCATATCACCCACTACTGGGTTATGGTAGCGTACAAAATAATGTGCACAGTGCGCGTGTGCTGTGAAAGAGGGGTTCTCTCCCTTAACGTAGGGATTTTAAGCAAGTGGAACATAAATAGCAGATTGCGTGTTGGACATTTTCGTGTTAACACATCACCAACCCAAGCTGGCCTACTGTTCTGCCAAAGATGAACGGGTTTTAACATGTGTGTAAGACATTATGCACCACTTTGCATAAGCCACCTGGCAGGGGAATGGAGTCAGAATTAATATTAACTAAGCGGGAAAATAAATCCCCAAAACGGACATCTCAACGAAGGCTTAAATACGTGCATTCAGAAGCTAAGATTTTTCAGCATCATGTAAAACAGATTTTGTATTTTTGTATTTTTTGTATTTTGTACCACTTTATGTCACAGCAGATTTCTCTGCGTGAAAATTCGGGCTGCTCTCCCCGGGGAGAGCGCGTCGCCACAAGTGCAGCGCCTACCCATTTTTTTTCCTTTTTCCTGCATGCAACTGTAATTGTTTCCCTATCAGAGAAAGCATACATTTCTGATCCCACCGGCACGCATGCAAAATACACACGGATTGATGCATAAAAAACATTTACCTTCTTGATGTCAGTCATGATCTCACGATAACAGAGGACGAGGTTCGAGTCTCCACTGTGGCTTATTCTATTTATATTTATCTGTTGTTGTTTTTTAAAGGATAATGAACAAGTCTCTGATGTCGGAATGCGGCTACCTTAATGGTGGGGGCAGAGGGACGGTGGCATATGCAAAAATCTCACAATTAGTGAACCTCGGACCTTTAGCTTAGCTTTAGCTTAGAAAAATTAATACGCACTGATATGCTTTTTTAACATCAAGTCCCTATGCGCATGCAGTTATGCAAAGTTTGTCATCCATTTCCACGGGCACGCAATCGCCTACTCTTCCGAAAAGCAGAACAGAGGTGTCTGTCCGTAGAATTTTTTTCTTGTCTGGAGCTAAATTGGATACTAACTCCACTTCCCTTAACGCCCTTCAAAATGACTCTCATGGTAAAAGTTACGCGTAAATACACGCCATCTTGCACACATTTTTACAATAAGACTTGAGGATATGAAAGGACGGATTCAAGCTTAAATAAATAAGAAAAACAACAGAAATGCAAAACATCCCACCTCCAGCAACCCCCCCCCCCCCCAACCAACCAAAAAACCAACATCCCCCATCCCCCAAAACAAAGAAAACAAAGCTATTAGCACACCAACACGAAGACATAGCTAACAGAGAGAGGCACACAGGCAGACCACATCCTAATCCCACAGCCCAGCTGGAAACCTAATAACATGCCAGCTGAGTGACCTACACACGAAGAAAGATTGTGTATCACACATACACACACACACACACACACACACACACACACACACACACACACACGCACGCACGCACGCACGCACGCCACACACCACACACACACACACACACCACGGACACACACACACACACACACGGACATACCACACACACACGGACATACACACACAGGACATACACACATTACACACACACGGACATACACACACACTCACTAAACACACACACACACAACACACGCGCGCGCGCGCGCGCACACGCATGCTACACAAGCGCGCACACGCACGCACAGACAGTCAGACATATGCCGATAGACAGACTACAAACAGACCTACAACAGAGAGAAGAACTACACATACACAGCAGAGAGAGAGACGAGAGAGAGAGAGAGAGAGGATGAGAAGAGAGAGATGAGAGAGAGGAGGAGAGAGAGAGAGAGAGAGAGAGAGAGTAGAGAGAGAGAGAGAGAGCAGAGCAGGCAGATAGAGAGACAGACAAACAGAGATACAGTCTGAGACAGAGAGACAAACCACCACACATGACATAATTTACGACGTGTGCGTGATGACCTAACCCCCCCCCCCTAATGACCCTACCTAGCTCCCCCCCATCCCCTATCCCCCGCCCAAACTCCCTATGGTTTGAATTTGTGGCGCAGATGTGCGCATTATCCATCATCAGGTCCTAGATTCTGACTTCAGCATGGAAAACAGCTGAGAAAACTAGGACAGGAGTGAAATGAAAGAGAAAAACAACAGGAAAAAACAAAATAAAGACAAAAAAGAAGAACTAAACAGGCTGTCGGCACAGAGGTATGCGAGGACACAGACAGATAAATGACCAAACTTAGCAGGGAGGGGACAGAAGGAGAGGAGATAGACATATAAATAAATATGTCTATCTGTCTATTCTTTTATATCGAGGATAATGGAATAAGTACTCATGTGCTTTTTTACATCCAGTCCCGTGTGTATGAAGTTTTAAATGTTATCTGTTCTAGGCAGAAAGACTTACATGCATAAATGCATACACACATACATACATCATACATACATACATACATACATACATACATACATACATACATACATACATACATACATACATACATACATACAGACAGACAGACAGACAGACAGATAGATAGATATATAGATAGATAGATAGATGGATAGATAGATAGATAGAAAGATAGATAGATAGAAAGATAGATAGATATATAGATAGATAGATAGATAGATAGATAGATAGATAGATAGATAGATAGATAGATAGATAGATACACTATCGTGTGTCTATCTATATGACAAATGATGGCTAGCTAGTTAGCTAGATAGAAAAGTGTATATATATATTATATATATATAGAGAGAGAGAGAGAGAGAGAGAGAGAGAGGATGAGAGAGAGAGAGAGAGAGAGAGAGAGAGAGGAGAGAGACAGAGAGAGACAGAGAGAGACAGAGACAGAGAGAGACAGAGAGAGACAGAGAGAGACAGAGACAGAGAGAAAGAGATAGATAGATAGATGTATAAATAGACAGATAACTTGATGGACATACATAGACAGATTTAGATAGGTAGAGAGATCAATATAGACAGATATGTATTGAGAAACAGATTGATCGATTTAGATATAGATGAACGAACACACACACACACACACAAGATATATATCATACACACACACACACACACACACACACACACACACACACACACACACACACACACACACATATATATATATATATATATATATATATATATATTTATATATATGAGAAAACCCCACTATTCTCCTGGGCAGCACTCCTTCCAAGCACATATTTGAGGTGTTATATATTATATGTATATATATATATATATATATATATATATATATATATATATATATATATATATATATATATATATATATATTTATATGAGAGCAAGAAAGAGAGGTCGTGAGACAGAGAGAGACAGACACAAAGAGCGAGATACCTACAGACATAAACAGATTATATAACCACATTAAGAACAGACAGATAGACAGACGAACATACAGATAAACACACCAAGAATGGACAGACAGAGAGACAGACAGACAGATAAACACACCAAGAACGGACAGACAGAGAGACAGACAGATAAACACAGACGACATCACAAAACACTCAACGATCCCAGTTGTAAACTTTTTGCCTTGCTGAGTATAATGTCCTACAAATACGAGGAAAGATCAGAACCCTTTTGTCTAGCCAAAAAATCACCCTCACCCATAAAAATAGGGGGGGCAAGGCAAGACAAGGCAAGGCAAAGTATTTTATTCGAGGATAATAGATAAGCACTCGTGTGCTTTTTTACATCCAGTCCCCGCCCTTTTCAGGGATACATCAAGATGAAAAGATACTAAACAATAAAATGTTGCGCAGTACCAAGCAACACACAAGAACAAGGACACTATATATAATAAGGTAATAAAAATGCACTCGATCAGAAGACAAAATCAGAAGTCACAATAAAAAGATTTTGATTATGGAAGAATAGAAAAGTGTTAATAGGTAAAGAGCAAACAAGAGAACAAGATGAAATAAACAACTGGAAACATCAATCCACCACCATCTATCAAAAGTTATACATGGGGGGAGAGAGAGAGAGAGAGAGAGAGAGAGAGAGAGAGAGAGAGAGAGAGAGAGAGAGAGAGAGAGAGAGAGAGAGAGAGAGAGAGGAGAGAGAGAGAGAGAGAGAGAGAGAGAGAGAGAG
>CM060319.1:70098816-70113816 GCA_030674155.1 Stramonita haemastoma
CATCCCGTAATCCATGTCAACATTCGGCGGGTTACGGAAACACGAACATACTCAGCATACATACCCGAAGTCGGAATGCAGCTACCCAAAGGTGGGCGAAAAAAATTCGCATACGCAAAATCCCACAATTGGTGAACCTCAAAGCTCTAACTGAGGAACGAAAAGAAATCACACGTACAACAATCTTGTAGTCTCAAATATGATGCACTTCCACATCCTTATCATGGCAACATCCTCATCACCTTTCCTCCTTCACATACGTCAAGGAAGGTAAAGCAGCGAGAGAGGGGAAGATGAGCGCCGTCCTCAAAATACTGGCCCTGGAGAAGCCGAGGTCTCTGACATCTCGCTCCCCAACGACCACATGGGAACAGCTTTACCTTTACCCTTCAGTATCTGTGGTAATTGACTTCAAAGTCTTTGACGTCGGAGAATTACGAGAGAGGTCGTTAGAGGGTGGTTGTGGTGGCTACCACCCCAGGTGGGAATCTATCTCTCACAAACTCTGGCTTCGCGACTATGCTACGATTGTTATCAGTAGCGGTACAGTAGATGGCGTTCAATATAATTTGTTAGCTCAGAAAAAGGCACCACGGAACACTAAAAGAAACGATCTTCCAGCAGTGCAGGGCCTTTCTGGTTGGGTGCCCCACGGCGCCCAAAACATTGATAACATTGATTGGACTTATGACTCGGAGGCTAAGACATGGCGAGTGTGGGTATGGCTGGGGAAGAGAGAGACAGGAAAGAGGGAGGTGGAAACAGCAGGACACGAACAACTCAAGAGATGAGGCCATTTTCTTCATCAGGTCGGAAAATAGGAACAACGTGCTCACCTTCTACTCCTTCGATATACACAAACATACGCCTATACAAACCACACACGCAAACCGCGCGCGCGCGTACGCCCCCCCCCCCTCCCCCCCCCCCACACACACGCACACACTTTTCTCCTTCCAATGTCGAACAGGTAATAAGATAATAAGAATAACGTTTTCACATTCAGCCGCTTGGATAGACAGATAGACACAAAGACAGACTGACACACGCACGCACGCACACACACAAACCACACACACACACACACACACACACACGCGCGCGCGCACACACACACACACCACACACACACACACACACACACAAACACCTCCCCCCCCCACAAACTACACATGCACACACTCCCCAAAACAACACACACGCACACACACTACCACACACAAACACACACACACACACACAAACAAAAAACAAAATACACACACACACCTCCACATCCACCCCCACCCCTTTTCCCCAAACCAATTTCTAGGAGGTAGAAACAGAAGAAAACAAAACCGGGAGAAGGAAGGAAGGCAGAAGAGGACAAATGGCCGCAGGACAAGGGAAGATTGGTAATATCCAGTTGTAGGTTATTTTTGTCATCTACTTGTACAGAGGTCACTGACATTTTCTTACTCCTTCTTATGCATTGTTCTTTTTCACTCTCTCTCTCTCTCTCTTCTCTCTCTCTCTCTCTGTCTCTGTCTCTGTCTCTCTCTCTCTCTCTCTCTCTCTCTCTCTCTCTCTCTCTCTATCTATCTTCCCACGTGTATGAGTGAATTCATGCATGTGTCAGTGTGTGTGTGTGTGCGCGCGCGCTTGTGCGTGCGTGCGTCTGTGTGTGTGTGTTTGTTTGTTAGTGTGTGTTAGAGATACAAAAGACACAGACAGACAAGAAAAAAAAGAGGCCATGAATCGTCTAGAAGGAGAAGACGGCATGTGATTTTATGCACTTATAATCGAATGCTGAATTGTAGCACCACCGTCATTAACCCACAAAGACATTAACAACAGCGACAACAACAAAAAAACGGGCACTGACACGAGCATTGACAACAAATATACATACATACATACACACACACACATATTACATATATATATATATATATATATTATATATATATATATAATATATATATATATATTATACATCATATACATACATATAAGCATATATATATACATATAATATATATATAAGTATAATAATACTATATGGTATATATAAAGTTGTACATAACCTTTGCGGTCGTTGGGGAGCTGCATTTCGACTTCGAGAGTACTGACTACACAGGGCACTGTGGATAGATGGATCGTGGTCTAGAGGTAACATGCCTGCCTAGAAAACGAGAAGTTTCGAGTTCCATTCCCGTATAAAACCAGACCCCTCACCCTTCTACCTCCCCATCCCATTCACTAGACCTTGAGTGATGGTCTGGGTACTAGTCTTGTTAAGCAAGACGATAAACCGGTGTTCTGAATGCTACATATACTTACTGCACCTTAAAAGAAATCAGGACAACAAAGAAGTTTCCCTGGCAAACAAATAAAAGTCAACAAGAAAAAAGCCACCGTGGTAGAGAAATAAATGTTCTTTTACGAATACACAAAGACTACAATTTACCCCTCCTAAAAAACAACAAAACCCCAACCAACAACCCCCCCCAAAAAAAAAAAAAAAAATAACCCCCCCCCCCCAACCAAAATGCACATCAACAACAACAACAAAACCCCCAGATAAAACAAAAAAACCCAACAAAACAAAACAAAATGACATCAACAACAAGAAGAAACCACCAAAAGGAAAAAAGACACCAAGAAAAAGTCTTGAGAAGCATTAAGCAAACCTCATCAACCACTTACTTACTACACAATCGGATCGATCGAGATTCTTCACCTTGCCGCACAAGATTCATTACTGAGAGAGAGATTCAGAGAGAGAGAGAGGACAGAGACAGAGAGAGAGAGAGAGAGACAGAGGGAGACAGAGAAGAGAGAGACAGAGAGAGACAGAGCAGAGAAAAGCAGAGAGAGACAGACAGACAGGACAGAGACACAGAGACAGACAGAGACAGAGGAGAGACAGACAGACAGACAGACAGAGAGGAGAGAGACAGAGAGAGACGACAGACAGAGAGAGAGACAGAGACAGAGAGAGAAACAGAGACAGAGAGACAGTGTGTGTGTGTGAGTGTTGGGGGGGGGGGGGTTACTTGTAAGCATCCTCCCTAAATGGCCACGTCACCTTTCGCTTTCATGTGTGCAGACAGCCAGTACTTGGCAGCGCTCTGGCCGGTTAAGTGCTGCTTTCAGCCACCTCTATGAGGACAACTCCACTCTACTGCTGTGTGTATACATACATACATATATACACATCACGTCTTAGGAGGTCCATTCCCGCCACAGTTTTCATGGTTTGTATCGTCCGCGTATGCACGTTAGCAGGCAAAGGAGCAGATGCACACACGCTCACAAGCGCACATACACACATGTGCACACACGCACTCTTCACACTCACACACTCCTCACACACACGCACTCTTCACACACACACACACTCTTCACACACACGCACACACACACGCAGACATACCACACACACACACACACAACACATACGCACTCTTCACACACACACACACACACACACACACACACACACAACACACACACACACACACACACACACACACGCACCCCTTCCCCCACGTTTGCATACTAGTAGGTGAGCAAGCAGAAGCACACACATACGCAAGCATTTACGTGGAATGGACACGCTCACAACACACACAACACTAGCGCACACACATGTGCATAAATGCTCGTCTAATATCACTTATAATGAAAAGACGTTCATATCACTTATAATGAAAAGATGTTAAACTGAAGAACGAATGGACGAACACATGTGCACACACACCCCTCCCTAACCCACATTAGTAGGTAAGTCAGCAGATGCACTAGCATTTACGAGACATTCACACACACACACACCCGTGGGCCATTCATGCATAATGTATACCCCCCCCCCCCCCGCGCTCACACCAATCTATTTGCAGTCTACCACATATCCAGGAAGGGGGGGGGGGGTCTTGCTTTTCATCAAAGTAAATAAATACAACTCGAAAGTTCTCGAAGTTCATTTAAAAGGTAAGAAAAATGGATAGTAATTCAAGGGCCATATTTAGCTCAGGGACATCCATTTATTCATGTACCCACACCCTTCCTCTCTATCTCTCCTGTCTCTGTCTCTCTCTGTATTTCTCTGACTCTCTCACAATGCTCAAAGAGAGAGAGGGGGGAGGGGGAGGGAGAGAGAGGAGAGAGAGAGAGAGAGAGAGAGAGAGAGAGAGAGAGAGAGAGAGAGAGAGAGAGAGAGAGAGAGAGAGAGAGAGAGAGAGAGAGAGAGAGAGAGAGAAGGCAAGGCAAGGCAAGGCAAGGCAAGGCAAGGCAATTTCTTTTATTCGAGGATAATAGATAAGCACTCATGTGCTTTTTACATCCAGTCCCCGCCCTTTTCAGGGATAACATCAAGATAAAAAGATACTAAACAATAAAACTCTACGCAGTACCAAACAACATACAAGAAATAAGTACACTACATATAATAAGGTAAGAGTAGAGAGAGAGAGAGAGAGAGAGAGAGGAGAGAGAGAGAGAGAGAGAGAGAGAGAGAGAGAGAGAGAGAGAGAGAGAGAGAGAGGAGAGAGAGAGAGAGAGAGAGAGGTGAAAGATTGTTCAGAAAGTGTCGGCCGTTGAGAGGGTTCTGATCAATCAATGAATAATGACAGGAATACACAGTAATGCACAGCTGTGACAAACAAATGCAACAAAATTCCACAGAAGGAAAAAGCCCTTGTGACATCATTATAATTATCTCTTATTCCAAAGTCTTTACACAAGTATATATCAAGTTAAATTCCTAATGATTTTGGGAATACTACATTCTAGGGGGAAACAGTCTTAATGCATTAGGACTGGTTGGTATATTTTGCCGGGGTATATTTTGCCGTATGTCATCAAAGGCAGGACAACGTTAAACAAAATGTACTTTACTTTCTGTTGCTTCAATATACATTTTAAATAGCACGTTGTATCAGATTCGCTATGCATTTTGTATCTAAGTTTATGAACATTTATATGAGAGAGAGAGAGAGAGGAGAGAGAGAGAGAGAAGAGAGAGAGAGAGGAGAGAGAGAGGAGGAGAGAGGAGAGAGGAGAGAGAGAGAGAGAGAGAGAATGTGTGTAAACGTATGTGCATGTGTGCGTGCGTGCGTGCGTGTATATGTGTGTGAGCGCGTGCATAATGTGTGCTGTGTTTTTTTTATAAAGTAAAAATTACATCAGAAAGCACATTGTGCTTATTCCATCACCCTCAGAAATAAGGATGTGATTTGATCTCTCTCTCTCTCTCTCTCTCTCTCTCTCTCTGTATGTGTGTGTGTGTGTGGTGCGTGCGTGCGTGCGTGCGGTATTACGTATGTGTGTGTCTTCCCGCCCTTTTCCCCCAGCACTTAACCACCTTCTTATTTTTTCTTTAACAAACAAAAACCAAAATCTAATTAATACCAGGATCTACCGAAGGCTTCTGTGTTCTTCTGAATTATGTGATATCTTCAATGCAAAAAAAAAAAATCAGTTCACTCAGTACATATCTTTGTGCTTGTAACAAGATCTTATGATGTATGAAGACGCTTTCCATGCCAAAAAATATCACATCAAGAGAATTCTTTGTTAATCAGTTGTATATGTGCATTGGAAACCTGGATTCCGTTTCTGAAAAAAACAAACTGTTCTACAGTTTTGTAGATGGCCCAGCGGGTAAGACACCTGCCTCAACAGTCAGCGGTTACAGGTTTGAATCCAGCCTGAAGCCACGTCTTACCACCATCCACAACACTATGAGAGAAAATTTGGAAACGCATCCTCTTGCGTGCAGCTTATTTATTGACCATCCAAAATATTTGGTATGAATAATTTTAAGGTGTGGGGAAATGGTTGAATGGGTCTGTGATAGTTATTTGTGATATTTTATGTTTACTCATTGCTTGTTTTTAGCTATGCTTGATAGTAACCGACATGAATTTTTGGAACTTTTTGAGATATTAAAGGAGTTCGTATTCGTAGGTGTGTTTCCATCTTCTCATTGCTTTTGCTTGATTTGCTTGCTAACCTGTGTGTCAAATATTTCTATGCTACATGAAAATGTGAGTTAAACATCGTCATTGTCACCATACCTAGACTTTCCTCTCAAGTCTAATCTCATCCCCGTTTCCCGCTCCACGTACACTGATACTGGGAAAAAGAAATATTTTCTTTAGCGTCTTTTTCGTGATATCTTCCCCTCTCCATATACATATTACTAACATCATTTATAAGTTGCGATTGAATTCTTGGAAGACCAAATATTCTCGTGATGTAACTTGCTCCTGTTCTGAGCCATTATCTTGTGAACATATTCTTTTTCAATGTTCAGTTTTAAATTCAGTTTACAAACAAAATGGCGTTGAAATTCAAAGGGAACCATTGAACATAGTTTCGATAAAAACCGTTATTTACTGATGTTGCTAGGAATATTTCCAAGTCTTCTGTAAATATTTTATGGTAGGTTTTTTGTTTGTTTGTTTGTTTAGTCTAATATCACCAAGTGTGAATAGACTTTAAATTAAACTCAACAACAACAATTTTTCAGGCCGCGTCTCTTGGGCAAGTTGAACCTGGCGGAACCGATTCCACTCCAGGTAGAGGGTGCATGCTGGGCATGTTTATGTTTTCGTAACCCAACAATAACACCAATTAATGGATGCTTGAAGTATATATATGATTTTCTGCATGCGTAAGTACAAGAAGGAAAGCAAGGCAATGGCAGTTCTGCACTTTAATATGACCGGGGAGGTCAGAAAAAATTCCCTTCCTCTTGTTTTACCACACGCGTGGCCGAGATTCGAACCCTAAACTTCCTGGACATACAGCCACGGTAGTCAAACGCTCAATCCACTCAGTTATAATGTCCGTATAACTTTTGTAATGTGTGTAATAATAAATACAATATCCCCGAAATCGGAGTACGCTACCTTAATGGTGGATAAAATAGGTCGCATACAAGAAAACTTTCACCATTGGTGAACTCGAAGCTCTAACTGAGGAACAAAAGAGCAAAAAACCCCAAGAAAAACAACCCCAAAAAACACGAATGATACAGACTTTCGAAAGAACAAACGCAGAGCCTTTACATTTCTGCCACAGAGAAAAAAAAATCAGCACACAGAAAAATACAAGGCTCTGTGGTCTCAAGTTTCCCACAGAGTAAAAAAAAATAATCGCACATAAAACATTGTTGTACACGTCAGTTTCGGTTTACAAACAGAAACAAGAGTTACTCTAAAAGAAGAAGATAGCTAAAAAGAGTGAAAATAAAGTAAAGCAAAAAATGCTTTCTTTTTTCTCGTCATTTTAACATATGCCAGCACCTTTTGTGTTGGAATAGGAATAATCTAAGCACTTAGCAAAGGTTTGTGTATTTATTGTTGGTTGATGTTTAAGATGTTGGTAAATGGTTGGATTTTTAAATTATCATACATGGGTTAATGGGTACCTGCCTCTTTAGGGTCAGGGAAGGTAAGGCAGCGAGGGAGAGGAGATGGGCGCCACCCTCAATATGCTGCGTGGCCCTAGAGAAGCGGAGGTTCTGATGCCTCGCTCCCTTACGACCGCCCAGGTTATGGGCCACCTTACCTTTTACCTATACATGGGAAGGGGGGGGGGGGGTGCACAATAGCCTAGTGGTTAGAGTGTTGAGCTCGAGGTCTGGCGATGCAGGTTCACGCCACTATACTACCAAGACGCCCATATGAGGGGATATTTGTTCCTGGAATCAACACCAGTACCGACTCCCCCTCCCCTCTTGGTCTTTAGGATGAGATAGTAAATTGAGAACCCATGTACGAACACAGGCACGCACAACATCTTGCACACACGTTAAATACGTTCCACCCTTTGGAAAAGTAAGCTAGTGCATGCCAGTAAAAACAGATGAAAAAACTGAATAGAACCCCCCCCCCCACTCCCAACAACCCCCCCCCCCCTACACACAAAAATATGCACGTTTAAACATTATCCCGAAGTCAGAATACAGCTACCTTAACGGTGGTGGACGGGGGGGGGGGGGGTACATACACTGGTGAAACCTCAGAGCACTAGCCCAGGAACGGGAAACAAAAACCCGAACAAAAAATACAAACCTATCATAACAAAGGAAACGTTGTTATGCTATACCACATAATTCAGAGCACATTCAGAAATGATGCAAACAAACAAGCAACAACAACAACAAACATTTCTGTTGCAGCAGCGTTCTCACAAATCATACACACCAATATTGACGACAATCCCCCCAAAGACACCGCCACTTCCAGATGCCACGACCTTTTCCTCAAAAGGTCAATGTCTCGTTGACCCTGGTGGTCTGCCGGCGATAAAGAAGACGCTTTGATTGGACAGCGAGCTAAGGACCATGGATAATGAATGGTCTTCGCGATGAAAGCTGTGGAGCCCTGCCTCCATAAATGTTAACACCCTGCACGGGCTTTGGAGAAGAAGGGTGAAGTTTTGCCATGGATGGGAGAGGAGAGAGAGAGAGGAGAGAGAGAGAGAGAGAGAGAGAGGAGAAGAGAGAGAGAGAGAGAGAGAGGGGAGAGAGAGAGAGACAGAGAGAGAGAGAGAGACAGACAGACAGACAGACAGACACACACGCGCGCGCGCGCGCACACCACACACACACACACACACACACACACACACACACACACACACACACACACACACACACACACACACACACACAGGTGCTGCGTTTATCGGAGTACGATTTTCTTCTATTATGCTTCTATTTCTCTGTCTGTCTGTCTTCTGTCTGTGTGGCAGAGACATAGACAGAGAGACAGACAGTCAGATAGATGGAAGGGAAAGAGGGGAGGGGAGGGGCATTATGGAAAGATATTGTGATTTATGACTACGCCATGATGGAATTTTGGAACAGGAGTTAAAGAGTTTCTTTTGAAGAATGGGGAAAGGGGAAAGCATAAAGATTTAAATGGGTATATATATTATTTATATAATATATATATATATATATATATATATATATATATATAGAGAGAGAGAGAGAGAGAGAGAGAGAGAGAGAGAGAGAGAGAGAGAGGAGAGAGAGAGAGAGAGAGAGAGAGAGAGAGCGAGCTATGATGTATGATGTATGTATGTATGTATGTATGTATGTATGTATGTATGTATGTATGATGTATGATGCATGTATGTATGTAATATGGATGGATGGATGGATGGATGGATGGATGGATGGATGGATGGATGGATGGATGGATGGATGGATGGATGCCACGTTTTCAAATCTTTGTTCCTTCTTCCTCCCCTATCCCAGAGAGAGAGAGAGAGAGAGAGAGAGGAGAGAGAGAGAGAGAGGGAGAGAGAGAGAGAGAGAGAGAGAGAGAGAGAGAGAGAGAGAGAGGAGAGAGAGAGAGAGAGAGAGAGAGAAGACGAGACAGACAGACAGACAGACAGACAGACAGACAGACAGACAGACAGAGACAGACAGAGACAGACAGAGACAGGGACACAGAGAGACAGACAGACAGACAACAACACACACTAAAAACAAAGACAGGACAGAGACAAATAAACACAGACAAGGGGGAGACACAGATACACAGAACGGTTGAGTATGGGGGAGGAGAGAAAGAAAACAAAGGGAGAGAATGAAGAAATATGGATCAGAAAAGAAGGTTTAAAAAATGCGGAGGTGGGGGGCGGGGGGGGGTTGCTGTCAGACAAACAAAACATAATAAAACAGATCCTTAAAAAAATAAAAGCGAAGCAAAACAAAAACCCCGAAACAACAAATAATTCGTCGAACGCTCAGACAGCAACTATTGTTATCTGTTATATGAGCGAAAATGCGTTGTGCACTGCACAAGTCAAAAACAAAACAAAACACAACAATAAAAGCTATCATTTCTGCACTTTAAAGCCTTCTCTTTTTCGCTGTTAGATTTTGTCGATTTCTTTGTTGGAATTTATTTATTTAATCTTGCATGCCACTGTTCGTTAGCTGATGCTTGATTTCCCTGTAGAAGGTCCATGATCACTCCAGCTCGTTAGGTCGCCGATCTTCTGACTAATAATTCATTGGACATTTTATTTATCCTGTTTTATTCTGTGCTTTCGTTCCCGACAATTCTGTCCATTCCTTGATTACCCTTGTGACATTTCAACACAACTACAGGGTCGGTTATGATTATTATTCTTTTCTTTTTTTCTTGGCCAAAGGTTAGAAAATGAATACACGCATAAAATTATGATCATGCATGAGTGGGTAAAAACAATCAAGCACGCACGCTCGCGCGCACGTGCACACACACACACACGCGCGCGCACGTGCACACACACATGCGCGCGCGCATGCACACACACAAACACACACACACATGCACGCACGCACACACACACAAACACACACACGTACACGCACAAAGTCATTGGGTCACTGCACAGAACTGTTCAGGTAATCTGTCTTGGGACGAGCTGAAACAGGCGGAGTCCATTTCTCTCCCGGTCATAGATTGCATGCTAGGCATGTTCATGTCATCCATCCATCCCACCAGACCTGACTGGCCCACCTTCTTCTAAAAATGTCAGTGTTTTTAATGTGTGTACATGTCATACATGCGTTCGCGCTCTGAGCCTCGGACTGAGCGCTTTGATTTGGTGCTTTTACCCGATTCCGTGCTATATCAATTACATTATTATTATTAATGTTATTTTTACTATCATCATCATTATTATCATTACCATCATTACTATTGTTAATATTATTATCACTGTCATCACCATTATTAATATCATTGTCATCATTAATCGTCATTACTATTATTGATGTGATGGGGCAGTAAGTAGATTACTCCCATGCGATCAGAGCCCTGTGGCAGAGTCGTGTTTCTAAATCGAGGCACACCTGCGAATTGTGCAAAGCTCTGTTTCCTTGGGTGATGGTGGTTGCTTACACTTCGCCTTCACGGTGAAATGTACGATGGCAGCCTCTTTTTAGAGCAGAAGCCACATCCTGATTGTCTTGCTGTGCCATGTACCCGGCGTTTGTACAGAGATGGGACATGAAACATGTCCACTGTGTTACATTATTAGATTATATTTCGCACTATCATCTAAGATTACCTGACAAATCTAGGGAGATTCACACCCCTCTACCTTCAGTTTTACGAGTACACGCTTTTAACCACTACGCTACCTTGTCCCTACGTCCGGCAGTGATGAATGGAGAGTGTGGCCAGAACCTCACTCAGGGTTAAGTGTACTGGTCATAAACATGACACGCTGAAAGAGTCTTTGGACAGGGTCAGATATGCTGGTGTGTGTTGTTATGTAGGGAGAGAAGTTGTAGAACTGTATTCAAAATCGAGAGTTCTTGTGAGGAGAGGGTTTACGTGTATGCTAGCATGTTTCTTTAGACATCATGTCCACACCATCATGGGGGGGAGTGAGAGAGACAGACAAAATGAGAGTGACAGACATAGGGGGAAGAGAGAAAGATGGTGGGAGAGAGTGAGTGAAGAGACAGACAGAAGGGGGGGGGGGGGGGAGAAACTAGAACTTTTTTTCTAGGGTAATAAGACAACCCACAGACTTGTTTACACCAGACCCTCATGGGGAAAGAGGGAAACAACATAAATAAATCGGTGAACTAATAAACAAAGTTAAGACAGATAACAATGAAATGAATCACTCGATGGTTCACGCAGATAACTACTCAAATTGCCATTCAATTCTTGATAAACCAACAAATCAGTAAAATACCACGAAAGAGGTAGAGATAAATTCAGAGAGAGAGAGGCAAGGCAAATTCATTTATTTCGAGGATAATGAACAAGCACTCGTGTGCTTTTTACATCCAGTCTCCACCCTTATCAGCATAAGATTAAGATAAAAAAAACACTCTAACTAAACGACAACAATAATAATGATCTAAATACCAAGAGCAAAAAACCATACCAAGTAGGAAACAACAGGCAAGAAGAAATTAAGACAGAAATACAATGATAAGGTAAAACAAAACAAAAAAGACTCATTCTGAAACGAAAATAAGAAGTAAGAATCAAATGATGATTTTGATTAAAAAAAAAAGAATGCTAATAATCAAAGAGAGAGAGAGAGAGAGAGAGAGAGTAGAGAGAGATGAGAGACGAGGAAGGAAGAGAGAGAGAGAGAGAGAGAGAGAGAGAGCAGAACTAGAGACAGACAGACAGACAGACAGACAGACAGACAGACAGACAAGACAGACAGAGACTACAATACAAACAGCACAAACACAACACACATAGTGTCCACTCACTCTGATAGGACAGCAGAAAACGGTCATCCTGGTCCGAGGCAGAGCGAGTCTGGCTGGACACGTAAACCGGACCGCATGACGTCACGGGGCTGTTGACCTGGTGGAGGTCACAGAACTCGCGGGTCAAGGACGCCGAGGTCTCACAGTCCTTGTAGCGAACCTGGTCACACAACAATAACGACAGTCACAATTTTGAAAGTTATCGTCCGATCATCACAGATGTTATAAGGTGAAGGTAACGGTGTTCCCATAGCCTATACGATTGTTGGGGAGCAAGGTGTGAGAAACCTCAGCTTCTCCAGGGGCCAGCATATTGAGGGCGGCGCCCATCTCCTCTCCATCGCTGCTTTACCTTTCCTGACCCTCAAGAGGCTAGGTACCCACTGACAGCTGGGTAAACTGGAGGACTGTACTGAAGCTAAGGCGCGCGAAAGGTCACCCATCCACCACCATCCATCCGCTCAATGCTGGTTAACCGTAACTTATTGGGGAAAGCGAGCGCTCTGACCACTGAATTATCCCGTCCCCCAAAATGTTACGTCAAAAAAATCTGGCACCAGACGACTCCACTTTCCCGTAAGCTCACTGTCATGAAGTTGGTTTATACATTAAAAAAATCATACAAATTCACAATAGAGCAACAGTAAGCTAAAACCTTACACTGCGCTCAACAGCAACGAAATGTTCGAACTTAGTTCGCCGCCCCCCGCCCCCGAAGAAAAAAGAAACAAACAAAGCAACAACAAAAAACACCACACAAAACACACAACACAAAGAAACAACACCAACACAAAGAAACAACACCAACCCCAAAGAAACAACACCAACCACAAAGAAACAACACCAACACAAAGAAACAACACCAACACAAAGAAACAACACCAAACACAAAGAAACAACACCAAACACAAAGAAACAACACCAACACAAAGAAACAATACCAAACACAAAGAAACGAAATAAAACAAAACAAAAATAATAAAACAACACAACTCCCCCTCCCCATTCCAAACAGGCAAAGTCAAAAGTGACACTTGCCGTTTTTAATCCCTGTTGCGTCCAAATGATGAAGCTTATCCCCAGTTTCTGGCAGGAAGATCATGACGTTATCGATGTTAATAGCGTATGACTAAGCCTCTTTAAATCTATTATCTCTTCTTATTTTATGCTGGAACTCCCAACTGACAAAAATTCCAGACAATTTACAGCTATTTAGACATGAAACATTTAGCTGTACACCTTCCCTCCCCCTCACCACACAAACACACACACACACACACACACACACACACACACACACACACACACAACACAACACAACACACCAACACAACACACACACACACACACACACACACTACACACACAACACACACACACACACACACAACACACACACACACACACACAAACACACACACACAACACACAACACACACACACACACAAACACACAACACACACACACACACACACACACACACACACACACTGACACACACACACACACACACAACACACACACACACACACAACAACACACACACAAACACACACACACACACACACACACACAACACACACAACACACACAACACACACACACACACACACACACACACACACACACACACACACACACACACACACACACAGAGGCCAGTGAGAAGTGAGGCGATGTGTGTTGAAGCAGCAGTCTATCTTGTGGCGCCAACCATCAAAGACTGGCTAATTAAAGACTGGCTGGGACCAGTTTTCTCTCTGAAGAAATTTCTTCGACAGAACGAAAAACAGAAAGGCCATCAATTACTTGCTAGGTCACAGAGACTTGGGCTTGTAAAAAATTAATCTTTTTTTTAAAAAAAATAAATGAAATTCTTGATGTAGGGGATGGTGAGAGGGGCGGAGGGAGGAAGATGGAGGGAGGAGAGTGAGTGAGAGAGACAGACAGAGGGACAGAGAGAAACAGAGCGAGAGAGAAATACAGACAGACAGACAGAGTGAAAGAGGGGGAGAAAGTTGATATTTATTTCCAAGGCAGACAGACAGCAGACAGACAGACAGACAGACAGAGACAGAGAGAAATGACTGATACCTTGTATTTCAAGAGAAGAGAAGTGACAGAAGAGAAAGAAAAGAACAAAAAGGAGAGAGAGAGACACAGAGAGAGAGAGAGAGAGAGAGAGAGAGAGAGAGAGAGAGAGAGAGAGAGAGAGAGAGAGAGAGAGAGAGACAGAAGAGAGAGAGAGACAGAGAGACAGACAGACAGACAGAAGAGAGAGACAGAGAGAGACAGAGACAGAGAGACAGAGACAGAGACAGGCAGAGACAGACAGAGAGAGAAAGAGAGGCAGACAGACAGACTGACAGACATACAGGTAGACAGAGACCGACACAGACGGACAGACAGAGACACTGAGAGAGAGACCGAGACAGAAAAAAACATAGATGTTCGACTGGTGGTTTGGTGCATACAAACTGACAAAGAAGGGCGGAGGACTAATGAAGGGGCGAGCTACCTGAGGGCAGATCCTGTTGGATACGGCTGTTCAGTTTGTAGACAAGTTTCCATACACACATCTCCTGCCTGTGTGTGTATCTCTGTCTCTGTCCCTCTATGTTTTTCTCTCTCTTCTGTCTTTCTCTCGGGGGGGGGGGGGGGCTGCTATTCCCTAACCAGGGCAAAATAAAGATTATTCATTCAATCTATCTCTCTGTCTCTGTCTGTCTCTCTGTCCCTGTCTGTCTCTGTCTCTCCC
>CM060319.1:70118816-70126316 GCA_030674155.1 Stramonita haemastoma
ATTTTTATGACACGGACGTGGTTTTTATAATGACAAGGACGTGGTTTTTATAATGACACAGACGTGGTTTTTTATAATGAATGACAAGTACGTAAGGGCGTGATTTTCTTTTTGAATGACAAAGACATCATTTTCTAAATGACTGACGAAGACGTAAGTTTCTTAGTGACTGATAAGGACATAGTTTTCTTAACGATTGACAAAGACGTGATTCTCTTAATGACAAAGACGTGACTTTTTCATTGACTGACGAGGACGTCATTTTCTTAAAGACTGACATAGACCTGAATTTCTTATTACTGTTGACTGAAACGGGTGGTGATGGTGGTGGTTGTTCTTTTTGCCGACAGATCACGACGTGTGTCTTATCAACTCCGCAAAGCCTCAATTTCTTATCGACTTACAAAAACACTCATTTCCTTCTTGACTGTTTGATAACGTTGTTACTTTTTTTTTGTTGGTTTTCTTTTTAAATTAATCCATTGGAGCGTGTGTTTTTTTTCCAAATTGACCATGATGTTATTTTTTCCAATTAACAGAAAAGAAAGAAATTGATTGACTGGTAACCACGCGATTTCCTGATCGTTTTATAACGGTATGGCAGTCATACTGAATGACTAGGACATAATGCGGTCAGCCAGGGAGAAATTTTCAAATTGATAGACATGTTGATAGCATTACGATACTATGTTTGTAAGATTTTTTTCCCCCCACACAAATCGATTTCAGAAGAAAATCTTATTTTCCTTTTTGTTGTTGCTGTTGTCCTCTTTTTCTTCTTCATCGTCTTCTTATAAATAATACAGCGCCTTTTTAATAACAGATGGAATGTGTTGTGTCAAAGTCACACGGAAATTTTCAAATGCTCAATTGAGAAATGGGGGGCAGAGAGGGGAAAAACGGAGAAAGAGAAAAGGAGGAGGATGCAGAGGAGGAGGAGGAGAAGAAGAAGAAGAAGAAGAAGAAGAAGAAGAAGAAGAAGAAGAAGAAGAAGAAGAAGAAGAAGAAGAAGAAGAAGAAATGAGGAGGAGGAGCAGGGGAGGAAAAAAAGAGAGAAAATGAAGCAGCTGTACAAACAAACACCAATAACTAACAATAATTGTGTTAAAGAAAAGGAACTGAAACCGACATGAATAATGAAATCACGACACAGACAAAACTACGTAAAAACCCAACACCAAAACAAAACAAAAAAGGAAAAGTAAAGAAATTTAAAAAAAAAGAATACAGACAGAAGAAGGATATGCAAGAAAGAAAAGAAAAGAAAGAAGAAATATAAAGTGACATTCTCCTCTTCACAGCCAGATTCTTTTCATTTTGTTTGTTCTTCTTTCCTTTCTTGCCTGTCTACAATTCCATCCTGTTTTGATTCCACCCCCCTCCCTCCTTTGCCACATCCCCCCTTCCCCCACCTTCCCTTTCTTTTCTCTTTCCTTTGTTTACCCTCCCCCCCCCCCCCCTTTATTATTTATATTTTTTCAAAACCTCACTTTGTTTTTTCAATTGTTGGATTTGTCTGTGTTTTGTCAAGCTGTTTTCTTTGTCTTTTTTCTGTTTTTTTCCCTTTCCCTTTTCTTATTACACCCTCTCTTTTTCCTCTTTCTTAGCTTCTTTCTCTCCCGTCTTATGCCTGCCTGTCTGTCTCATGTCTTCTCTTTTCCTTTTCTCTCTTTATTGCTTTCTATGATTAATTCAGTTTATTTCTTTTTTTTTCTTCTTCTGTCAGTCGATCCTGCATGTTCTATCTTAAAATTGTATTCTAATTTTGTGTGTTTCGTCTAGTGTGTTTGCTTTCAGTCGTGATCCCCCCCCCCAACCTCCTGCAATCCACAGGTGAAATTTGGTGTGTATGTGTGTGTGTGTGTGTGTGTGTGTGTGTGTGTGTGTGTGTGTGTGTGTGTGTTTGTGTTTGTGTGTGTGTGTGTGTGTGTGTGCTGTGTGTGTGTGTGTGTGTGTGTGAGTGTGTGTGTGTGTGTGTGTGTGTGTGTGTGTGTGTGTGTGTGTGGTGTGTGTGTGTGTGTGTGTGTGTGGTGTGTGTGTGTGCGTGTGTGTGTGTGTGTGTGTGTGTGTGGGAGGGGGGGGCTGTGTGTGTGTGCGTGCGTGCGTAAGCGCGCGCGCGTGTGTGCATGCATGTATCATCTATGAAACGTTTTGTGTGTATATCTTCCTAAGGCGCAAGTATTAGTGGGGCACAAAAGGCATGACTGTAGCTTGATTCACAACTCTTGGAATACAATTTTTTAATCTCTCTCTCTCTCTCTCTCTCTCTCTCTCTCTCTCCTCCCACTTCCTCTGTGTGTGTGCGTGCGTGCGTGTGTGTAACCCTCTCCCTTTTCTCCTGCGTTCTATCCTTCTTCCTTATTCTTTCCAGTCCACATCAACAGCAATCACATGACCGAACACACCAGTGACCCAGGCAGGGACTCGGTCTGACAAACGAAAAGTGCGGACAGTTGAGATATTTCATCAATGTGAAAGTGAAGTGATCAATATCGTTCTCGCTACAGTCAGTCAATCAGTCTGACAAACTCATTTGTCCTGACAGGCCTGATCTGAACCAAATGAAAAAGGCGGAACAACCACACAACAATTATTCCAACCCTACACGCACGCACACAACAGTCACAGCCCCCCCCCCCCCCCCCCCCCTGTCTCAACACACACAGAGTAACCGCCCCACTCCCCCCGTCTCAACAAACACACCACACACACCCACCCCCTGTGAGAATTACAGCCGGAAAATAGCATGCATACACACAGACACACGTATGCAGACAGACACACGTGGTGTGACGGGGGGGGGGGGGGGGGGGGGGGGGGGGGGGGGGGGGGTGAAGGGATAGTCTAGTGGTCAGAACATTGCGCTCGCAATTTGACAACCTGGGTTCCGATTCCCGTTCGAGGGGATTTTCTCCTGGAGGCCTCGTGTGTGAACACACGCAGAACATCTTGCACACACGTTAAATCCAGTTCCGCTTTTCGTAAGAGTTGGCCATCGTGTGCCGGTGGGAACAGATGACAATGTTTACACACTGCATACACACAGGGGACTGGATGTAAAACGAGCAATGAGTGGTTATTCCATTATCCTCGATATAAATAAAAAAAAAAAAAAAAAAACACACCCACCCCCCCCCACCCCCCCCCCCCCCCACCACAACACAAATACCACCAACAACATTACCAACCTGCAAGAAGTTGTCTGTGCAGTTGCCGTGGCTCCACGTGCCCGAGGCCATGTGAACCAGCACGTGCACCCTCCGCCCCTGAGCCTCCGGGGTGAGGAACCACTGGCACTGCCCGCCCCGCTGTCCACCGCCCGCTCCGCGAACCCCGGGCTCATCAGAACCCCGAAGGGTTCTGTCAGAGTCTGGTGCTGCTGCTGTTGTTTCTGTTTGTCTCCGGAACATTTGTTCCAGACTAAGTGTTCTGAAAAGAAAAGAAAAAAAGTTTGTGAGGTGAGAAGGAGTGTTAGTGTTCGTTTTTTTTGTTGTTTTTTTTTTTGCCATTGTGTACCCATTAGTGTGTTGTGGCAGATTTTTCTGTGGTGAAATATCAGGTGTGGTGTGGATGCTATGGTGAGGAGTGGAGTGGTATAGTGTGGAGCGGAGTGGTGTGGTGTGGTGCTTTGTGGTGTAGTGTGGTGAAGTGTGGTGTGATGTGGTGTTGTGTGGTGTAGTGTGTTGTATGTATGGACCAATGGCATCTTTAGAAATCTCTCTCTCTCGATTTCCCTCTCTCTCTCTATCTCCCTTTCTCTCATAAACACACACACACTCACACACACGCTCGCACGCACTAAAACACAACACACACACCACTCCACCACACCCCACCCACACTCCACCACCACCACCACCACCCACACCCCAACCACCACCACCACCACCCCACCCCCCCCAACCACCCCACCCCAACCCCCCCCCCCCCCACCCCCCAACCCCCCCCCCCCCCCCCCACCCCACCCCAACAAAAAAAAACCCAAACTTACCCGGCACACACACATAGTCCACGAAGACGTTCCTGAACTCGGGGGGCGAGGTCAGGCCGCAGTAGGTGGACAGGGGCGGCAGCAGCCGCAGCCCTGAGGCGTCACACTGGGGCGCCCCTCGCACAGGGTGTAGAGGGTGAAGAAGGTGGGGGGCGAGCAGGTCACCATGCCCGCCTGACAGGTCAGGTTGCGCACGTGCAGCACGGACTGTGCCGGACAGCTGAGGTCCAGGGTAGCGTTGCTGCACAGGTTGGTGCGACAGGCAGGCTGGGGGTCTGACACTGTGGAGATAAACAGAAGAAAAGAATAATGAAATAAAGAAAAGAAATAATGACCTGACTTCCTTAAATTCCCAAGAAACTGAGAACTGAAAAAGAAAAAAAAAAAGTAGAGAAAAAAATAAAGGAAAGAAGTAATGATTCGTCTTCATTAAATTCTCGTGAAACTAAAGACAGAAAAAGAAAAAGAAAGTAGAGAAAAAAAGATTGATGAAACAAAATAAATAAAGAACAGAAGTAAGGACCTGACTTCTTTAAATTCCTAAGAAATTGAAGACAGAGAAGGAAAAAAAAGTAGAGAAATAAAGAATAATGAAATAGTATGAAGAAAGAAAAGAAATAGTGGCTTGACTTCTTTAAATAAGAAGTTGGAGGCAGAAAAAAAGAGAGAAAAGATTAATGGGACAATATGAATAAAGAAAATAAATAATAACTTGACTTCTTTAAGAAACTGAAGACAGATAAAGAAAAAAAGTGGACAAATAAAGAATAATGAAACAATGTGAATAAAGAAAAGAAGTAATGACTTGACTTCTTTCAATTCCCAAGAAACTGAGGACTGAAAGGGACGAAATAAAGTAGAGGGAAAAAAAGAATAATGAAGCAATATCAATAAAAGAAAAGAAATAATGACCTGACTTTTACTTTAAATCCCCAAGAAATTGAAGACAGAAAAAGACGAAAAAAAAGTAGAGAAAAAAAGAATAATGGAACAATTTGTAAAAGAGAAAAGAAACAATGCCTTAACTTTTACTTTAAATCCCCTTGAAAAGGAAGAAAGCAAATAATTATAATGAGACAAAACAGTAGAAGAAAAACGACTGCTTTAATACAGCTTTAGGTCGATACATCATTTCTACCAGATCTTGCTGTCTGTCTATGTGTCTGTCTGTCTGTCTCTCTTACTTACTTCGTCGCTCTCTGTTTCTGTCTCATAATATATATATATATATATATATATATATATATATATATATATATATATATATATATATTATATATATATATATATATATATAATAAAACAAGAAGAAAAGGAAGAAAAACCAGAAAATGCTGACAAACTGCCCACCCTTTCAACACACACCCCCCTCCCCTACCTACCCTCACACACACCCAACCAAAAAAACCCAAACAACTTCAAGATCAGAAAACCCACAAAAACCACAAACCGCCTACCTAATCTAGCTTTAGGTCGACACATCATTTCAAACTTTCTGGAACTCCCAGGGGTGAGTGATTATATACCTCCTGGGTGACATTTTAAAAGACACACACTGCCTTAAAAATGCATGCAAAAGAAAGAAGGAAGGGAAAGAAAGAAGAAAGAAAGAAGAAAGAAAGAAAAGGAGTAAAAGAAAAATAGGGAAGGAAAACCGGAAAGATAGGGAAGAAAGGAAAAACGAAAGTAGAAAAAGTAAGAAAGAGAACAAAAATGAACTTTGAAAAATAAGAAAATTACCAAATGAAGAAATTTAAAGGATGAAAGAAAGAGAAAGAAAATGATAAAAAGGAAAGAGGGAAAACAAAACAAAGGAAGTTTTTTTTTAAAGACAAATAGACAAAGAGAAAGAAAGAGGGATTAAAAAAAAAAAACAGAGTGAAAGAAATGCTGATGCACAGAGGGAAAAAAGGAAAAAGATAACAAAAAAAAGAAGGAAGAACATTAAACAGAAAGAAGGTTGATCGTGAAAAAAGACGAATAGATAAAAGGAACGAAAAAGGAAAATAACTGACAAAAAGGAAAAAAAAAAAAAAAAGACGAACACAGAAAGAAATAGGTTCTTCTTCTTCGCCAAACCCTCAGACAGCAACTATTGTTGTCTGTCGCATGAGCGAAAAATCTAATGCACTGCAATGCTGTTAAGTGCCTGACAAGTCAGGCCCTACACATCCGACTTTAACGTGGAAAGAAATAGATAATGAGAAACAAACCGAATACACGAAGAGAAAAAAAGAGAAAATCAGATCGAGAGCAAGAGAGAAAACAAAGAGAGAGAGAGAGAGAGAGAGAGAGAGAGAGAGAGAGAGGGAGAGGAGAGAGAGAGAGAGAGAGAGAGAGAGACAGACAGACAGACAGACAGACAGACAGACAGACAGACAGATACTGAGAGCTAGAGACAGAGAGAGAAAGACAGACAGACAGACAGACAGACAGACAGGCAGACAGGCAGACAGACAGGCTGACAGACAGACAGACAAACACAAATCCAAAGAAACAAAACGAAATTAAATAAAATTTTGCTTGCTGAGAATAATAATAAGTTTAATGCCTTTCATCCCTCAACCCTTAAAAAAACAAATACAACACCAAAACACAAGCAATATGTTAGAAAAGAAAAGACAAAAAATATATCTAAAGAAGGAAAATGGGGGAGCAAAGGAACAACAACAACAAAAAAACGCAGAAAAGAGATAAAGACGGGCAGACAAAAGATAGTCTGATGGACAGAAGGGAAAAAGAGAAGAAAGACAGAAAGAATGAATGGATGAAAGAGAGGAAGGAAGAATGAAGAAAGAAAAAAATGAAGAAGGAAAGAAAGACAGACAGTCAGACAGAAGAAAAGAAAGAAAGAAGGAAGGAAGGGAAGAAAGAAAGAAAAACATAAAGAAAGAAACAAGAAAAAATACAGAAAGAAAGAAAAAACACAGAAAGAAAGAAGTAAAAAGAAAGAAAGAAAGAAAATCAGAAACAAACAAAACGAAAGAAAGAAAGATAGAAACAAAAAAGAAAGAAAACGAAGCCAGATACACAGTGGTGATCAGTGCGGTCTATTGCCCCCCAGAGTTGAAGACTGCCTCCAGAAACAGCTGCCGCCTGACTGACTGACTGACAATGCCACATGCTGTCTGTTCTGACATGCCGCCCGTCTGTGCCGTGTTTTGTTTTGTACTGTTTTGTTTTGGGCTGTTTCGTGGTGTTTTGTGCTGGGTTTTGTTTTGTTTTGCCGTTTTTTGTGCTCTCTCTCTCCTCTCTCTCTCTCTCTCTCTCTCTCTCTCTCTCTCTCTCTCTCTCTCTCTCTCTCTCATTTCTATCCATTTCCAATGGAGTCTACCTGAGCCTCTATTTGATCTTTCTCTGCTTCTCTGTCTGTCTCTGACTGTGTCTGTCGCTGTGTCCGACTTTCTCTCTCCATTTGTTTGACCGTCTGTCTGTGTATCTGCCTCTCTCTCACTCCCCCCCCCCCCCCCAACACACACACACGGGGACGGGATAGCCTAGTGGTCAGA
>CM060319.1:70131316-70133816 GCA_030674155.1 Stramonita haemastoma
GATGCTGAAAACCAGTAGCCCCGACAACGGTTAACTACAAAACACTAACTCCACCTACTTGGGTCTTCCATCCCACTTCTGACACCATTTGTAACAGAGTGGACATGTGTGATGTCCCATCTCTGCACAAACCTCGGGAACACGGCACAGCTAGTCAGTTTAGAATGTGACCTCTAAAAAGAGGTTGCATAAATACGTATCACCATGAAGGCGAAGCGCATGCAACGAAGGGTTTTCGACCACTACCCAAGGAATCAGAGCATCGACAATTCACAGGTGTGGATCCAAACGTTTTACCCACGACGCTGCGATTGGCAGTTCCGATCGCAAGGGAAGTAATCTAATTACCGCCCTGCCACATCCACCACCGCTGACTACAGAGGGCAGATATTTGATCTGCCGCGACTCTGTACAACTTCTCGGCGACGACAGCACGGTCAGACAGTGGGAATGTGGCCTCTAAAAAGAGGCTGCATAAATTCTACATTTTACCGCTACGGGCAAAGTGCATGCAGAGGACGGTTTTCGACCAACCCCCAACGATACAGAACATCGCACAATTCACAGGTGTGGATCCAAACGTTTTACCCACGACGCTGCGATTGGCAGTTCCGATCGCAAGGGAAGTAATCTAATTACCGCCCTGCCACATCCACCACCGCTGACTTTGTGCCGCGTCCCGAGGCACAGTGGGTACTGACCAGCATATTTGACGCTCAAATCAGTAGCCCTAAGTTCTTCCCATCCTGTCGACGACGCCACTTTGTAACAGAGTGCAGATATTTGATCTGCCGCGACTCTGTACAACTTCTCGGCGACAACAGCACGGTCAGACAGTGGGAATGTGGCCTCTAAAAAGAGGCTGCATAAATTCTACATTTTACCGCTACGGGCAAAGTGCATGCAGAGGACGGTTTTCGACCAACCCCCAACGATACAGAACATCGCACAATTCACAGGTGTGGATCCAAACGTTTTACCCACGACGCTGCGATTGGCAGTTCCGATCGCAAGGGAAGTAATCTAATTACCGCCCTGCCACATGTGTATACAGGATATATATATATATATATATTATATATATATATTATATATATACATATATATGATGTATACGTATATTAATATAATATACATCGAGACATACAGATAGATAGATAGATAGATATTTATTTATTTATTTATTTATTCTTTTCTATCGAAGATAACAGAATAAGCAATCATGTGCTTTTTTTCATCCGGTCCCCGTGTGTATGCAGTTTTGTAAATATTGTCATCTGTTCCCACCGGCACACGATGGCCTACTCTTACGAAAAGCGGAACAGGATTTAACGTGTGCGCAAGATGTTCTGCGTGCGTTCGCACACGGGGCCTCGGTTTAAAGTCTCATCCGAAGGACTTTTGGGGAGAGTGGAGTCAGCACTGATGTTAACTCCAGGAAGAAAATTTCCTCGACCGGATTCGAACCCGGGTCTTCAAATTGCCAGCGCAATGTTCTGACAGATAGATAGATAGATAGAGAGAGGAGAGAGAGGAGAGAGAGAGAGAGAGAGAGAGAGAGAGAGAGAGAGAGAGAGGAGAGGAGAGAGAGAGAGAGAGAGAGAGAGAGAGAGAGAGAGAGAGAGAGGCAGATAGAAAGAACACAGACAGACAGACAGACAGACAGACAGACAGGTAATCAGTTTTATATTTCACCTCTACAACAGAAACGTTACCATCAAGATTCAAAATGTTAACATGATTATAGAAATATGGTAGCAAGCAATCAAGTCCAGTGTATATTCCGTAAAAAAACACACACAATATCAGCAATGGTTTAAAATGTGCATAACAATGATATATGGTTTGAAATACAAAATCACTATCATACTATTTTTTCATTCTTTCCATATGGCGCAGAGATAATAACTTTTAAATATATTCTCAGCCTCTTTCCACAAGCTATTAAAATGCCACTACACACAAAACAATCCACTGTCCCCCTTTTTTTTTCTTCTTTTTTTTTGTGTTTGATCTTGTCCATTAGACAGGTGTCAAAACTTAGGTTTTAATACAAACATGAACTACACAACTGACAAAACTGAAAGTCTTGTGATTGCTTTTATTCCAAGTCACACACACACACACACACACACGCACGCACGCACGCACGCACGCACGCACGCGCGCGCGCGTGAATCTCTTAACCTTTTCTCCTACTTCTTTAACTTCCACAGCACTTTCCACTTTCCTCGACTAATACGACTCAAGAGTCAATTGACATTAAATTGAAAACTACAATAATACACAGAGACACACAAACACAGACACAGAGACACACAGACACAGACACACACAGACACAGACACACACAGACACACACAGACACACAGACACACATTCTCTCTTTCCACTCCTTTAGGATTCTAACGGTCCTGGGTAAGTTACACCGCAGCCACACAATCATTCACGGGCTCAGGCACGTAATTTCACTTATGTAAATTACACAATCGTTCACGTA
>CM060319.1:70138816-70158816 GCA_030674155.1 Stramonita haemastoma
ACACACACACACACACACACACACACACACACACACACACACACACACAGGGGGACGGGATAGCCTAGTGGTCAGAACATTGTGCTCGCAATTTGACGACCCGGGTTCGATTCCAGGTCGAGGGTTTTTTTCCCTCTGGAGTCAACATCAGTGCTGACTCCACTCTCCCCAAAAGTCCATCGGATGAGACTATAAACCGAGGTCCCGTGTGCGAACACACGCGGAACATCTTGCGCACACGTTAAATCCTGTTCCGCTTTTCGTAGGAGTAGGCCATTGTGTGCCGGTGGGAACAGATGACACGATTTGCAAAGACTGCATACTCACGGGGACTGGATGTAATAAAGCACACGAGTGTTTATTCCATTATCCTCGATATAAAAGAATAAAAAAAAATAAATAAAATAAACACACACACACACTGTGAGGATATCAAGGTGTGATACACACACTCGCTCAGAGAGAGAGAGAGAGAGAGAGAGAGAGAGAGAGAGAGGAGAGAGAGAGAGAGAGAGAGAGAGAGAGAGGAGAGAGAGAGGGGAGAGAGAGAGAGAGAGAAATAATGACAATGACAATAGTTTACTGGGTTAAGCTTTACACCCATTCACAGGGAGACAGAGGGACAGGGACTGGGCACAAAACACAGAAATTGGAAAGGAACAGTTAATGACAGCATAAATGAACATCATGGCATGGATATCCACAACATGGGTTTGTTATAATTACAAAGCATGGATAGTATATCTGAGATACAATTGATTATCCATTCAATGGCTGTTCTGTTATGAAACAACTTCAAACTGTTCAGTCAGTCATCACTGGAGTAACTATGACACATCTCTACAAACAAATTGTTCTTTAGCATCTTGGCCAGCTGTTGTTATTTCTTTTAGTGCACTGGAGAGATCGTCCACTCTATTGCTAAACTGATCATCAAACTTCTTTATTCGGTCCAAAATATTCCCGATCGTGGTTTCTTTGGTCTCACACGTCTGCCCATCAATAGATTCACCCGAATATTCTGCTACACTCTCTGCACATTCAGAACCAGACACACTCACTTCTTCCTCACTATCCACTTTTTCTCTCACACACAACTCTTCCGCACTTACTTCTATCACCGTTCTGTTGGGAAATACATTTTTTCCTATAGGTAGCATAGTTACTATGTGACTCAGGGGGCTGAACCGAAGTTGTTGATGTGAATCTCTTGCTGGCTGCCAGGCAAGGGAAGCTACTAGAGAGAGACAGAGAGAGAGAGAGAGAGAGAGAGAGAGGAGAGAGAGAGAGAGAGAGAGAGAGAGAGAGAGAGAGAGAGAGAGAGGAGAGAGAGAGAGAGAGAGAGAGGAGAGAGAAGGCAAGGCAAGGCAAGGCAAGGCAAGGCAAGGCAAGGCAAGGCAAAGTATTTTATTCGAGGATAATAGATAAGCACTCGTGTGCTTTTTTACATCCAGTCCCCGCCCTTTTCAGGGATACATCAAGTTAAAGATACTAAACAATGAAACTTTACGCAGTACCAAACAACACACAAGAATAAGGACACTATATATGGTAAGGTAATAAAGAGAGAGAGAGAGAGAGAGAGAGAGAGAGAGGAGAGAGAGAGAGAGAGAGAGAGGAGAGAGAGAGAGAGAGGAGAGGAGAGAGAGAGAGAGAGAGAGAGAGAGAGGAGAGAGAGAGAGAGATTTGATTTATCATTTTATATCGAGGATAATGGACTAAGCACTCTTGAGCTTTTTTACATCCAGTCCCGTGTGTATGCAGTATTGTAAATGTCATCTGTTCCCACCGGCACACGATGGCCTGCTCTTACGAAAAGCGGAACAGGATTTAACGTGTGCGCAAGGTGTTTGCGTGCGTTCGCACAGGGACCTCGGTTTAATAGTCTCATCCGAAGAGCAGAGAGAGAGAGAGAGAGAGAGAGAGAGAGAGAGGAGAGAAGAGAGAGAGAGAGAGAGAGAGAGAGAGAGAGAGAGAGGAGAGAGAGAGAGAGAGAGAGAGAGAGAGAGAGAGAGAGAGAGAGATTTGATTTATCCTTTTATATCGAGGATAATGGACTAAGCACTCTTGAGCTTTTTTACATCCAGTCGCCGTGTGTATGCAGTATTGTAAATGTCATCTGTTCCCACCGGCACACGATGGCCTGCTCTTACGAAAAGCGGAACAGGATTTAACGTGTGCGCAAGGTGTTCTGCGTGCGTTTGCACACGGGACCTCGGTTTAAAGTCTCATCCGAAGAGAGAGAGAGAGAGAGAGGAGAGAGAGAAGGAGAGAGAAGAGATGGAGAGAGAGAGAGAGAGGAGGAGAGAGAGAGAGAAGAGAGAGAGAGAGAGAGACGAGAGACAGAGACAGAGACAGAGACAGAGAGACAGAGAGGGACAGAGAGAGAGGACAGAGACAGAGAGAAAGAGACAGACAGACAGACAGACAGACACACACCACCACACACAGAGGGAGGGAGGGAGGGATAGAGATAGACGGGGAAGGAAATAAAGAAAAAAAGGGGAAAAAAGGAGACAGGAATAAAACGATACAGGCAGAGACAAACAAGGTCAAACAAATAACACACTACATTACAACACAACACACTACAATACAAAAAAACAATATATCACAACACAATACATTGCAAAGCAACACAATACAATAATACCACACAATGCAGGAATCAATAGCACTTGAACCCGCAAAAAGTTTAACTAAACAACAGACCACAAAAGCCTTTCTCCCGGGAGAGCCATTTCTGGTAACAACAAAGCAAACAAGGAAGGTGGCAGAATGGTTAAGACGTTCGCCTGCCAACAAGTAAACCGTAAGGTACTGGGTTCGATTCCCAGCCTCGCCCTTTCTTCCCAGTTTGACCAAAAACAATCGAACTGAATGTCAAAGTCATTCGAATGAGTCTATCAACGAAGCCCCGTGTGCGAAAGCACGCAGAACATCTTGCACACACATTAAAAACTCGTTCCACCTTTCAAAAGATAGGCCATTGTGTGCTAGTAGAAACGTATGACAAAGGAAAACTGCATGCACACAAGTGTCGTGTTAAGACACCATCCCCGAAAACGGAATGCTGCAACCTAAATGATGGAGAAAAATAAGGTCGCTTACGCAAAGATTGCATCATTGGTCAACCTCTGAGCTCTAGCCGAGGAATGAAAAAAACCCAAATTAACAGAACAAAAAAAATTCTTCGCTACAAACAGACTCTATTATCAAAACCAAAGCCCAGTTGAGATAGTGCAAAACACACCAGCTTTGGGAAAGCTAAATGCTGAATATCAAATATTCAGCAACCTTCCTCAGAAGAGCCTCTGAACTACCCACACATCTGATGCACTCCTGAATAGCAAATGTCCGCTAGATTCCTTACCATGTACTTTATTGTGGGCCTTCCAAATCGATACTGACCTCGTGTGCACAAAAGACTGGGAACTGAATTCTTTCTAAGCAGTTTTAATAAGGACGGAGGCAGGACGGTTAAGACGTTCACCCGCCTAACAACTAAACCGTGAAGTTCCGGGTTCCATTCCCAAGCCTTGCCATCCCATTCTTCCCAGTTTGACGAGAAAGTTGAAGTTAACGCCAAAGTCCTTTGGATGAATCTGTAAACCGAGGCCAAGTGTGTGAACGCACGCAGAATATCTTGCGCAAAGTTAATAACTTGCCTGGAGAGGGCCAATGAGTGTGAACGCTTACCAAACTAAAACTCTTAACATAAACAAGTTAATAACCCATTCGCCTTCGGAAGAGAAGGCCATTTTGTGCCTAGTAGGAGTCGGTTGACCAAACAAAACCAAAAAACAAGGATGCATGAATGCCGAATACAGGTGTTGTGTTTAGATACCATCCTCAAAGTCGGATACCTGCTACCTTAATGGAGGGGGGGGCGGGGGGGGGGGGGAAGTCACGATGTCTCGTGTCCGAGCTCACGCAGAACATCTGACACGGTGGGAACGATGAAGAAAAATTAACAAGACTGCATGCACACGGAATGAATGTAAAATTTAAAAAATTCAACAACACAGGGATGCTTATGGCACTGATGACAAAATTTACAAAAGAGCATACACATGGGGGCTGGATGTAAAGAAAAAAACACTTAAGTACTTATTCAACATCCTCGAAAAAAAACACCAGATTTAAAAAAAATAAAAGAATAACAAAAATAAATGGCTAAAAAAGAACATAAATAAACACAAAAATTAGTTAAAATTCCATTATCCTCCAAATAAAACAAGAAACGAAAAACTGAATAGATGAAAATAGAGCAAAATAACCCATCCCAAACCTCCATCATCTTTTGTGCTGCTATGAATCCCAGCCGGCTATTGTTGGCAAGTGTTCAAAGCAGGCGGAACTGGAAGGACTCCATTCATCTCTCTGTTTCATCACCAACCCTCGTGATTCAACTGGCACTCACGGTCCACTCGCATACTTTTCTTCCTCTCTCAAATTTAGAGTGCACACACGCACAAACACGTGGACACAAACGGACGGACACGCGCGCACGTACGCATGCATGCCCGCACGCACCACACACACACACACACACCACACACACACACACACACACACACACACACACACACACACACACACACACAACACATACACCCCTTTCAGATCAAGCTTCAAAACAGAAGAAAAATTAATATCAATACAGGCAGCAGTTTTAGGACGGGATGTTCCAACTTAATTACAGAGATCTACGCAACGGAAGGCAACAGAAGAGTTGCCACAGTCAGAAAAGTCTGTATAACTCACATCGCTGTTACTGTTCTTCTTGTGACTGTTTTTGTTTGTTTGCTTGTTTGTTTGTTTATTGTTTGTTGTTCTTGTTGTTGCTCTTGTTCTTGTTCTTGTTCTTCTTCTTCTTCTTCTTCTCATTCTGTCACTCTTTCTCTCCCTCTTCTTTTTCTTTGTCTACTTCCTGTTTGTTGTCGTTGTCGTTGTTGACGATGATGTTATTGCTATAAAAGCAGAAACACATTATCAACTGGTATAACCTTAAAAACTGCAGTGTTATTGTAGCTTTTGTTGTTATGGCTGCTAGTGCTAGCTCAGGAGGAGGAGAATATGATGATGATGATGATGATGATGAATGATGATGATGATGATGATGATGATGATGATGATGATGATGATGATGATGATGATGAGGACGACGACGACGACGACGACGACGACGACGTTGGAGGAGGATGAGGATGAGGATGACAATGATAACGACGACGACGATTACAACACCGGAGATGAAGATGAAATGACAATTATGATAATGACTCTTAACACTGTCGTTGTTGCTGTTAGCTCGTTATCGTGAACACAATATCAATGACTCTTTACACAATTGTTATTGTTATCAATTTGTTATCGTTAATACCATCATTACCACTATCGTTCTCCTTTCCATACGACTAAATTGATAGCTGAACCCAGAGAACAAAAAACAAAACACAAAATAACCAAACCAGAAAAAGATAAAATAAAACAAAATCCTCGCTTCATTTCAACAACAAATTAATGTAACCTTACGACATCAATGCAGGGGGAATGGATTTGTTTAATGAACGCATCGCTCATTGTGGATTTTCCAGCTCTGTGTTGTTTAAACATCGTTTCGGCTCGTTACCCCCGAAAGCGGATTTCCGCTACCTCAACACTTAACAACGCGTAAAATTGAAACAGCGACATAAACCATTAATGTTTTCCTCGCCCTTTTTAAAACACAAAACATGTTTATGTGAAAAGGAAGGGGGTGGAGGTGGGGGTAGGCGGAAAGGGGGTGGGGGTGGGGAGAGAAGTGATGAGGAAGAGGGTATAGGTCGGTTAGAGGTGGGAATATTATTACAGCTGTGTTGTATTTGTTATCTAACGCAGAGAATGACGAATGAAGTGAATGAAATACGAAAGAAAGAATGAATGGATGAATAAAATAAACAAAATAAACGAAACGAAGGAAAATTGAATGAAGTGAATGAATGACGAAAGAATGGATGGATGAATGAAGTAAATGGAATGAATGAAATTAAACGAACGAAATGAATGAATGAAGGAATGAATGATCTATAATCAATAAAGAACAATAAAGACTGTAGGCCCTACGCAGGGTCTCACGATCTATCCTTGTAAATTTACATGCATGTATGCATCAAAACAATCAGTAAAACGTGGAGAAAAGAGATGAAGAAAAATAACCGACAAAACGACAGAGGGAGAGGGAGAGGGTGAGAGAGAGAGAGAGAGAGAGTGAGAGAGTGAGAGAGAGATTGGGAGAGGAGAGAGAGAGAGGAGAGAGAGAGAGAGAGAGAGAGAGAGACAGACAGACAGACAGACAGACAGACAGACAGACAGACAGACAGACAGACAGACAGACAGACAGACACAAACACAGAGACAGACTGACAGACAGACAGAGCAGAGACAGAGGCAGAGACATACATACATACATACAGACAGACAGGGATAGAGAGATGAAAGAGAATACAGAGATTTAGCAATAATGCCCAAAACTACGTGAAACCAGCTGAGATTTTTTTTATCTGTACTCTCTGCTGTATTCCGCGCCAGTGCTTCAAGAAGTACTTTGGAGGGCAATACTAGAGCCACTGACTTTCTTGAAGTGCTGCTGCTACAAAGAGCATTCCATATGTTCGCAGCCTAACTAGGAGGAAGGAGTTACGCTGCACATACAAAAGATAGGCCCACGTATACAGCATTACACTGACTCCCCCCTGGATGCCGAGGGTCTGTCAGTATAAAAAGCATCATTGCCTTTTAAAACTTCTATGATAGGAATTCCCTCTTTTCTATCACTCTCTTTGTCCCCGCCTTGTTTTGTTTCTTCTTGTTACCTCCTTCTTGTCTTATTTCTACCTTCCTGATCCATTTTACGCCTTTTTTGCCAGAAAGGCTTAAAAGATTTCAATTCTCCCACACCGAAGTCGGATGCAATGGGTCTGACTTGTCAGGCGCTAAACAGCAGCACAACACATTTTCGCTCATATCACAGACAACAACAGTTGCTGTCTAAGCGTTCGATAACGATGAAGAAGAAAATTCTAATAAATAAGTCTACTCTCTGGACTTGGCTCCCTCTGACTACCACCTGTTCCTAAATCTAAAGAAACATTTGGCACAGCTAACGGCCAAATAATTTATATAGCAAACAAGACCTGAGGCATTGGTGAACCACTGGAACAAACAAGTGTGTGATGCTTTAGAAACACTACCTTGAACAATCACTTGTAAGCAATGCCCCGCAAACCGCACCTCCTACATTATCAGGTTACGAACTTATTGAACGGCGCTGCTACCATGAGCCAACGGAGCAAGTTCTTTCTTTGGTTTCAAGCTTTCTGAATCCATTTCAACGACGTGAGCCAACTAACCGAAGAAATCTAAGATGCCCTTAAGTCATAAGTGAGATGAATGAGCCGATGCTGATTTCAGTCCTAATCGATAACATGAAAATGAAAGAGACTTGAAAGTCTGTTTTCCACTGACAGAAATACAAACGTACACACACACTAGCAAATGTGACGCTCCACCACATAAGGAGTCGCATTGCACCAGAGGTAAATTTTTAGTTATTGAAAAGTTATTAATTTGCAATAAAAAGGCTATTCAATACAAAAAACGGATTGAAAATCGGACAGTTCTCTAAAAGTTATTACAAACTGAAATGATAGACTGCAGGATGTGACAAAATGAAAAACGGACAGTTTTATTTTCGTAACAGGTTGTCAGAATGAAGGCTTGGGTATTTTCAAAACACAGTTAAAAGCAAAAGGAATAAAAATTATGCATTGATATTTCGTTGCAAGGTAGAATAACAGATATAGTTTAATAATCGATCAAAATCTCAAAATTGACAACTTGACCCCCACCTGCCTTTAATGGCTCCTAGCGCAAAATTGGGTAATGTGCTAAGCTACTCATTTCGTGGTGGAGCGTCACAAATACAAGCTCAGGAGGTCGCTGGTTCGATTCTCCTCTGAAGCCTGCCTTTTCTGCTGTCCACTTGACTTTGAGTGATGCTCGTGGTGCTAGTCTTTCAAATGAAACGACGAACGAAGGTCTTGTGTGCAGCATACTTTCAGTGCACGTAAAAGAACCTTCAGCATCAACAAGAGAATTGTCCTTGCAAAATTCAGTAAAATAAAAAAACAAAAACAAGTACCCCCCCCCCCCCACACACACACACACACACTCACTGATACGTACAAAAATTCCAACCAAAACAGTATACCCGCAGGCAGGAAAGATTGTTTTCTTAAAAAACAACAACAAAAAACCTCTTAACTTTTTAAAGAAATCGTCAAAGGAGAGGCATTACGTCAATTGTGTTGCGCCTATCTCAGAAAAAGGAGTCTAAATTTGATGCCAAAATAGAAATCCGCAGTGAATCTAAATGGTATACAATGCAATACAATGCAATGCAATACAATGCAATGCAATACAATGCAATACAATACAATACAGCAAAACATGTAACACGACACAACACACTCCTTCATCTCACCAGGTTCACAGGTGAAGCGAACGACAACCCGTCGGGCGCGGACGTGAGGGCTGTGACAGTGGCCGGTGAAGATGTTCCTCAAACCCAGGCCCCCACACGAGCGCTGCCCCTGGCACAATCGCCGCACCAAGCCCACGAGGGTAGGGGCGCACTCTTGCGCCCCGTAACCGCATCGCATGCCTTGCACATGTACCGCCAAGCCCGCTGAGCACTGCAGGTTGTTGCCATCATCTGAGCACAGGTTGGATGTCTGGTTGGAGTTGGCGTCTGCAACAAAATCAGAGTCAAACTTTTTAAAAAGTTAAAAATCATTCTCTCAAATCAAATCATTATCTCAAATTCAGAGATAAATTTTAAATGTTAAAAATTCATTATTTCAAACCAGAGAAAAAAGTTTAAAATCATCATTTCAAATCGGAGACAAACTTAAAAAGTTAAACATTTCAAATTCAGAGTAAAAAATGACAAATTACAAAATCATTATCTCAAAATGAAGCAAATCAAAGCTAAGTTCAAAAGTTGGAATTATTTTTATCCCAAGTAGAAGCACATTGAGGTTCAAGTTGAAAATTGAAAATCCTTTTCTCCAAATCAAGCAAATCAAAGTCAAACTTATAAAATGAATGCTGCTATTTCAAACTAAAGCAGATTAAATCAAACTCACAAATTGAAAGCTTTTACCTCAAACTTCAAGCAGGACAAATTAAAAATTAAATGCCTAAAATTCTCATTTCATACTGGAACAAATGAAATTTAAACTAAATTTTTTTAAATATATCTCAAACGGAAAAAAGTCACAGTCAAAATGAAATGCCCAAAATTAATATCTCAAATTGAAGCAAGTCAAATCAGACTTAAAAGCCTAAAAGTATTACCTTGAAGTAAAGCAAGTCAAAGTCAACTTTAAATGTCAAATCTCAAACGGAAGCGAATCAAACTTTAAAATCTTGTTTTTTCTATTTCGAATTGAGAAATTAAGAGTGGCGACATTGTGATTTTACACACGAAACGATAATTTAAACAAAATGACTATTCTAAAATTACTAAGGAAGAATACAAAATATTCAACTTCAATTCTACAAAGACGAGATTCAAAATAACGTTAACGACTTACATTTAGCGGTCACAACACCTGTCTGTTCATAATTAAAATAATGGAAACACCCACACATCTAGCGTGATCCGCCATCCTCCCAATCATTTCCCCACTCCCCCTCCCCCTCCCCCTACACACACCACACACACACACACACACACACACACACACACAACACACACACACACACACACACACACCTCCTTCTCCTCCTCCCTCACACAACCTTTCCCTGTCTCTACAAACGAATACAGCACCCAAACCCCAAACAGCTAGCAGTATAATATTCTCCTGCTGCTTTTAACATGTTTGATACAAAAGACTAACACAACCGTATTAACAATGCTACAATCTGAATATCTACAAACTCCAACCTTACATTGTAGTATTCTTATCTTAGTAAAGAGCTCTATCTAATCTCATCATGTTTCATAGGCGCGACGACCATGGAGGCCATTATAAGAGCTGTCGCCCCGTTTAGAATTTAAAGTCCAGATTAAAATTGTATTAGTTAAAGTCTGTCCCGAGCCATAAGGCTCATCAGGCCGGTGCTTATCCCGGTTTCTGTGGCGTTAAGCGACTGAGAGTCATAGACTCCCCCCTGGATAGGACGCCAGTCTATCGCAGGGTTAACCCCCAACACAAGGTTGGTACCCCTTTTACACCTGGGTGGGGTGAGAAAATAGCCGTAAAGTGCCTTTTCCAAGGGCACAACACCATAGCGGAATAGCTGGGATCGAACCCGCAACCTTTAGATTACGAGTACAACGCCCTAACCACTAGGCCACAGCGGCGGCTTTAAAATTGTATAACCATTGTTAATTAACCACACAATCAAGAAAAAAAAAAGAAGAGGAAAGAAAAAAACCCACCACTGAGGCGTCCCTTGGCCTTAATGCCCTAGCCAATCCCAGAGACCGCAGTGAGGTCAAAATGTAACGGAAATATCACAGTAATGTCGCATTAAAAATGGATTATAAACAAACACTAGGATTAAATTACTGTAGCTTTTTGGGCTGAAAGACAATGACCTTAACTCAGATCAAGCAACTTCGCGAAGTCAGAATGGGGCTACGTGAGAGGGTGGGTGGGTGGGAGGGTAGGGGAGGGGTGGGGTTGGGGCGGTCGCACATATGCAAGGGTCTCACCATTGGTTAACCTCGGAGCTCTTGTTGAGGAACGTAAAAAATCAAGCAAACAACAATAACAACAACAACAACACATAGGACAAACAAAGAAAGAAATATAACAGCAAAATGCCTGCAGATCTCAGGATTAAGAAAAAAGCACTCAATGAAATGTTATGGAACAGGACCTCAAAAGAAATATGCTGTGAGCTGCTTTAGGACTAATGCCCTAAGTGTACTGACACTCGAATTCAAAAACTTAAATATCTGTCAATATTTTAGGAACATGGCACGGTTAATCAAACCATGCGAAACAAACAATATAACAGCTGAAACTGATGTGCGACAGTCGATTACAATAAACATATTAACACAGTATTGCAGACTCCAAAATGACAATTCATATTCTTTAGGAACGTTTTACATGATATTTCTAAACTACCAATTAACTGGATAACGTTTGGAACTAGCGATTTTGTTTGAGCTGAAGAAAAAATATCTGTTTATATTTCAGAGCGTTTGACTGTGAAGCACATCAGCATGTTTTTTGGAAACTGAAGAATAGACAACGAAAAATGTTACAGGATTCATCACTACAATTACTACAATTACATCTTGTGAAGCATCCTTCATGTCTTCGATTACCACCAATACGGAGAGTATCTATTGAAAGTTTATTTTTTATGTGCGAAATTGAGAGAATCGAACAGAAATACTTGAAGGCGACAAGAGTAAATATACTTCAAGATGAAATTAATTTCTTCTGAACATCCACTAGTTTGTGAGAAAAAAAACCATCTTCCGAAGGACTACTTACTACTGTATTCCACTGATGAATATACTTTTCACGAGAGCATTGTTTGACTTTGGTATAAGACAAACAATAATTATGCAATAAATGTTTTCTTGCTTTAACAACAAAAACAACCCTCAAGCCTATCCCATCTAATGTATTCTAAATGCTCTTCATAAATGAAGCTAGTCAAATCTGGCATTGATTTTAAATACAATTATTTCTATACTACACTGGGTGATTTATTAGCACTCTGATTGCTTCATAGCTAATGTTCAATAGCACAACATTCTTGTCTTTACGGCAATATTACCAGAGAACACAGAGCATGCGCGCATGAGCGTGCACGCGCGCGCCCACACACACGCACGCACGCACGCACGCACGCACGCACGCACGCACGCACGCACACACACACACACACACACACACACACACACACACACACACACACACACACACACACACACGTAAAAAAGCAAATCAATGCTTACTCAATGTACCATCTGAAAATAAAATGTTGACTTGACTTGACTTGACGTACCTTCCTCCCCCCCCCCAAAAAAAAAGGCCCCATTATCACATATAATGCACCAGCAAGAAGCATACCCAAGGTTATTAAGTACCCCTGCCGCCCTCCCCACCCCCTCCCCCAACAGAATAAAACAAAAATCAATAATCTCATGTATACAGGCATCTTTCTAAGAAGCAGCCTATTTGCACACAGCTCAGAGATCTGAAGCTCTATGAAAGCAGCCTTAGGTTTTCTTTCTACTTCTCTCTCTTTTCCTATGAAAAGTGTGTAACTGCCCATGTTTGTATTTACAATAATCTGAGATTAAACTAAACACATATCTGATTTTAACTTGTGATTAAAAAAAATCCCTGCCTTTACGCTTTTAAAGCGATGCCTGTGTGCGGGTAACGAGAACTCTTTGAGTCACAAGTTCTTCCACAGAAAAGGCCAGTGTAGTTTTTCCGCACCTTTGCTTCAACAAAGTTAATACCTTTTTTATTGTTTTTGTTTCAAATGTGTTTCTTTTCGAAACTGCAGTTCAAATCTGGCTACTTTCCCGTTTTAAACAGTGAAAAAATAACAGACGATATATTTTTCTGATATTCCGTGATAATGTGCTATTAATTTGTAGAAATTTACTTCTGTCGGGTCTGTATTTTTCTCAGATAAGCAAGTACACACACACACACACACACACACACACACACCACACACACACACACCACACACACACACCACACACACACACACACACACACACACACACAACACACACACACACACACGTGAAATCATATCAAACTGAATTCTTAACTCTTGCCAAATCTGTCAAGAAAATGACACACTGAGAGCTGACACCCTCACATATCACCTGACACCAGTAAGCAATGACCACCACCACTACACACCACCACCACCCTCCACCACCACCACCACCCTCACCACCGCCACCACAAGACCTCCCTCTCCCTGCCTCCCTCCCTCAAAAGTATGCAAACGAAATGGCAGAGCGAAAAGCCCAGAGAGGAAGCAGCCTGAATGGGAGTCTAATTTGACACCGCCCATGAAATACACCCAACGGGTCCACACGCCCACACTGCGTGAGGAGAGTCCTCGATGTATACTAACTTTATCAAACTGATTAAAAGCTTCTGGAAAGGTTTGAAAAAAGTGTTTTCTTTTTTTTTTTTTAATCGATTTTGTTTTCGTGCCTCGGTTAAAGCTGAGGTTCACCAGTGTTGTTGAGATGTTTGCGTGTGCAACACTTTTCGCCCACCATTACAGTAGCCGCATACCGGCTTCGGGGATGATGTCTGACCACGCCACACGTGTGTATGCGTTTTTTTAAAAAAAGTCATCTGTTCCTATAGATATGCAACGATCTATTCTTCCGAAAGACATAAAAGGTCTAAATGTGAGCGCAAGATGTTCTGCGTGCATTCCATACGGAACCTTGGTTTATAGTCTCATCCGAAGGATTTTAGTGGAGTGGAGTCGGCACTGATGTTAAAACTCCAGAAGGGAAAATCCCCCTGAACGGCGCTCTGTGGTGACTCGAACCTGGGCTGTGAGATCACAAACGTAAGCTCTAACCACTAGGCTACCCTTTATAAGATTGTCTTTGGGTGTATCACCATGCTCCTCCTCCTCTTCTCTTCATTATCGTTGTTATTGTCGAGTCATCGTTAACAGTCGCTGTGTAACACCAACAAGAGTATCAACAAGTGCACCAGTTCAGGCAGAAGCAGCAACAGCAACAATAACAACACCAACAAAAAAACCAAACCCACCATAGCAGCAGTATAACTGAAATGTGAACCGGTTCTTAACGTCTGAAACTTTTCTTTTCTACTTACAGAACAGAAGATCTTTAGATTGTGACTGGACAAATCCGTGTATATGTGCGTGCATGCCTGCGTATGTGCTTGCGTCTTTTCTATGCATACCGGTTTTCGTTTCTGCAACAGACAAGATAATGTATGGCTTCTTCAGAGTACAAAACAGAACAAACAACAACAACAACAAACAACAAAATGTCTATCCCTTCCATTCCAATCACACAATCACAATGCATCAAACTTGACAGTTATTTTGTCACTCCTTCCCGCGTTGATATCACGTTTCATGATCAATGCTCTTGCTGCAATGATGCAGACGACATAAACTGTAGAATAACAAACATAGATAAGAAAAGAAATATGATGTATCATTATTGTATAGGAAACGAAAATAAGCCCAAAAGATAACAAAAATTCCTGCAAGTTCAACTCATAATTTGCTGTCAAATTTTATTTGTTTGTTGTTTCTTTTGATTTCTCCCTCATGACAAGTTTCCCAATATATAAAAACTGCCACGTTAACTACTCTTCCAAAATCGGAAATGGGGAAAGAAGTATAAATAGAAATATATATATTTAATTATACAGAACACATCAACAACAGCAATAACAACAACAAACTGTAAACTCTTCAAGCAAGCTATGAGACAAAACGAACAAAAAGTTCTTATGATCTTCTTTTCAAAAGTAGCAGCAACAAAAACAATCTAACTCCACTGGACATTACCCCCAAACTACAACAATACACTTCACACCACACACACACACACACACACACACACACACACACACACACACACACACACACACACACACACACTGGGTGGGAGAGAAGGGGCGGAGGAGAGAGAGAGAGAGAGAGAGAGAGAGAGAGAGAGAGAGAGAGAGGAGAGAGAGAGAGAGAGAGAGAGAGAGAGAGAGAGAGAGAGAGAGAGAGAGAGAGAGAGAGAGATGAATTGAATTGAATTGAATTGAATTGAATAAATTTTATTTAAAGAGGGTAATGGCATAAGCAAACATGCTTTTTTACAACCAGCCCTCTGGGCATAAAAGAACACAACTAACAATCAAGAAAACCAACCTCTCAACCAAACAATGAAAATTTCTTTTTTGAAGAATATGGGGGAAATCAAAACAAAGAATATATTAGGAATACAAATTTAAATACCAGACAGGAGAGTATGGGGAAGGAGAGGGAGAGAGAGAGAGAGAGGAGAGAGTAGAGAGAGAGAGAGAGTAGAGAGAGAGAGAGAGGAGAGAGAGGGAGAGGAGAGAGGAGAGAGAGAGAGAGAGAGAGAGAGTAAAGACTGGGTGAGGTTTTGAGAGAGAGAGAGAGGAGGAGATGAGAGAGAGGAGAGAGAGAGAGAGAGAGAGAGAGAGAGAGAGAGAGAGAGAGAGAGAAGAAGAAACAAACAGACAGGCAGATAGACATACCAACAGACAGGAACACACACACACACACACACACACACACACACACACACACACACACACACACACACACACACACACACACACACACACACACACCCCTAAACAGGCAGGATCGTGTGCAAGAACAAACCAGTTTATTAATCCCCTGTTTACCCACATCTTCCCAAAGAAGAGAGCGCCAGCGTCTTTGAAAACAGCTTACGCATCCAAAATCTTCTTTCAAAGATTTTGCGATTTCATTTCTAGAATAAAGTAACTAGGAACATTTATGTTTAAAGAAAGATCGGAGATTTAAAAGAGAAAGGTTTAAAAAAAAAAAAAAAAAAAAAAAAAAAAAAGGGAAAAAAGAAGAAAAAGAAGGAAGAAAAAGAAACCATAGTCCATGTTAAAGGCTGTTTAGAAAGCTCTGGGGTTTAAGGGAGAAAGTTGTAATTTTTTTTTAACCATATTCCATGTTTAAAGGCTATTTTAGAAATTGTCTCTATACTTTTAAGCAAAAATGCTGCGGATGCAAATAACGATATTTTTTTAATATTAGTTTTATAGCCATCTCCACCTATAGATCCCAATTTTATATATATTTTTTGGTTACAGCAATGCTTTTACTTGCCGCAGTTGCTTCACATTTGAATGTTTACTGTAAATCTTTTTTAGTTGGTTTTATTTTTAAAAGTTTCTTGACTAGAGCTCCGAAGTTAACCCATAATGAGATTTTACGTTATGGAACCGTTTTTACCGCTATTAAGGTAGCCGCATTCTGACTTCGGGGATGGAGTCTAGATACAACACCTGTGTGCATGCAGTTAATAAAAAAAAAAATTGAATGCTCTCATCCGTTCCTACTGGTACCAAATGGCCTAATCTTCCGAAACGGGTTTTTAACGTTCCTTCGAGAGAGAGAGAGAGAGAGAGAGAGGAGGAGGAGAGAGGAGGAGAGAGAGGAGAAGGAGAGAGAGAGGAGAGGAGAGAGAGAGAGAGGAGGAGGAGAGAGGAGAGAGAGGAGAGAGAGAGAGAGAGAGAGAGAGTACATGCGTGCGTGCGTGCGTTCGTGCGTGCGGGTGTCTGTCTGTCTGTCTGTCTATGTGTCTGTATGTCTTACTGTCTATCTGGTTGTGTGTAAATAAGGGAACAGGATGACTCAGTAAGACACGTAGAGAGGAAACGGCATAAAATTAGCAGAAGCCTTAATCTGACATCGCCATGAAACGCTGCACCCTACACACCCACACGGAGATTCCGCCATGTATTGAAGTGACATCCATATCGGCTTGTGAGGAAAGAGAGGGGGGGGGGGGGGGGGGGGAGAAAGACCTTACTCTTCATGAGGCTTGTCTTTGTGTTAATTTGTATACATTGTATACCCCTTTAAGTCACAGCAGGTTTTTCTGCATGACATTCGGGCTGCGTGCTCTCCTTGAGATGAGCACGTCGCCACAAGAGCAGCACCACCCATTATTTGGCTTTCATTTTCCTGTATGTCTTCGAATCAGAGTGATTTTTTTGTGAAAAGAATTTTGTCAGGGACAACTCTCTAGTTGCCGTGGGTTCGTTTACGTGCACTGAATGCGTGTTGCAAACGGGATATCGGTTTATCGCCTCATCCAGAAGACTAACACCCAGTCTACCACTCACGGTCTAAGAGATAGGGGTAAAAATTAAAGGCACAAACGCGGCTTGAATCTTCCTGCTGATTATCAGTTATCATCATCTTCTTTACCCTCATCATCTCGTTATTGTCATCCCCTCTCTGAAACATGGACAGAAACAGCAACACAATCACCACTCTGAAAATCGCAGCAACAGAAACAGCAACAGCAACACTAGGTGCAGTAGCAGCACAAAGAACGAGAACAAGAACATCGACAACAACTATAAAGTATTACCAAAAAAAACAGCAGCAGCAGCAGCAGCAGCAGCAGCAGCAGCAGCAGCAGTAACAGCAGCAGCAGCAGCGTCAAAATATCTTTAAAACTTTCAACTTTTTCCCCATGTCAATAAAAAGTTCAGATTCTACTCAAGGAAAAGAAAATGTAGTCTTGTTTGACCATGCAGTGTGTGTGTGTGTGTGTGTGTGTGTGTGTGTGTGTGTGTGTGTGTGTGTGTGTGTGTGTGTGTGTGTGTGTGTGCGTGCGTGCGTGCATGTGTGCGGGCGTGTGTGTGCGCGCGCGCGCGTTTGTGTGTGTGTGTGTGTGTGTGTTGTTGTGTCTGTCTGTGTGTGTCTGTGTCTGTGTGTATCTGTGTGTGTGTGTTTGTGTGTGTGTGTTTACGTGTATGTGTGTGTGCGCGCGTGCGTGTGTGCGTGCGTGCGTCTGTGCATGTGACTGTGCATGCGTGAGTGCAAGGGTGCATGTGTACGTATGTGCGCACGTCCTTAAAAAAAACAAACAATCGGAATTCTTATGATCTCCTTTCGACGATAATTGACATGAAGGAGAGAAGAAAATTTCAGCACTAGACAAGATAATGTGTGGAATCTTCAGAGAAGTTTTTCTTCTTCTAATACCCCGGACCATCACTGATCACACATCAGAATTATCTTGTCACTCGTCCTCACAGTATCGCATTTCACCACACACTTTCTTGCTTCGGCGAGGCGAAAGACATAAACTACAGAAATGACAGGCATTGACAGAAAGAAAAATCATAACACTTCATCATTATCAAAATAAATGAAGAGATGAAGGAGAATAGAAAGAACAGAAAAAAAAGATACAAATCACGATTTTTTGTCGATTAAAAAACCTGTTTGTTTTCCCATTTTGAAGTATTTGAAAACAAGGAAGCAAGAAGGCTAATTTATTCTTGACGTTGAACGCTTTTTTGAAAAAAATGTATTAAAAAATATAATAAAATAAAATAAACCAACAACAACATAATTATAAGTGAACTCGAATAGAAAGAAAATATCATCATCATCATCATCATCAACAACAACATATTAATACATGAGACACACAGGAAACGAAAGCTAACCGATGAAAGACATCAAAACAAAACAAAAAAGCCATAATATGAAGTGTCTCACACTCACACACACACACACACACACACACACACACACACACACACACACACACACACACACACACACACACACACACACACACAGGGAGAGAGAGGGAGAGAGAGACAGAGACAGAGAGAGACAGAGAGAGAGACAGACACACACACCACGCACGCACGCACGCACGCACGCACGCACGCACACACACACACACAACACACACACACACACACACACACACAGACCGAGAGATTGAGGCAGACAGAGAGAGACAGAGAGAGACACTTCACAAATTACGAAAGAAACGGTTGCATTAATATTGATCACATATATCGTGATCTAAAACATTTCAAAAGGGACACACACACACACACACACACACACACACACACACACACACACACACACACACACACACACACACACACACACAGTTTCCCAAGGAATCATTTAATGGCTTTGTTCTTCATCACTCTCCCCCCCTCCCCCCCTCCTCCTTTTTTTCTATCTTCTCTCCCCCCCCCCCCCCCTTTTTTTCTGGTTACTCTTCTTGACTATGTGTGTGTGTGCTCAAACAGAAGTTCCCATACCGATTGGAGACCACTGCACAGACAGTTGTGTGTTGTGGTGTGCACGCTCCACAATCACAGAAGAAACATCGGCCTCCACCAGTCCCAAATAGTGTTGTTGCCAGAGAGAGAGAGAGAGGAGAGAGAGGAGAGAGAGAGAGAGAGAGAGAGAGATGACGAAGAGAGAGTAGAGGAGAGAGAGAGAGAGGAGAGAGAGAAGAGAGAGGGAGAGGAGAGAGAGAGAGAGAGAGAGAGAATGAGATGAGATGAAAGGAATGAATGAATGGAATAAGATCTTTATTTTTCAAGGGTAACAGAATAAGTAAGCATTACATACTTTTTTTCATCCGGCCCTTGCCCTGATCAGGGAATAAAGCTAAGAAAACCCCCTCCCTACCCCTACATACCAGCATCACCACCAGCAGCAGTTCAAGCAATATTTTAAAAGAAGAAAACAGAATACATTCAACAAAACGCGTCATCCCAACTGGATACACTGATAATTATTTAAACAAAAAATAACATAGCAAAAAATATTTAAAAAATAGCAAATATTCAGGACCATGAAACAGAAGGCATTCCAAATCTATAATGAGAGAGAGAGAGAGAGAGAGAGAGAGAGAGAGAGGAGAGAGGAGAGAGAGAGAGAGAGAGAGAGAGAGAGAGAGAGAGAGGAGATGAGAGAGAGAGAGAGGAGAGAGAGAAGGCAAGGCAAGCAAGGCAAGGCAAGGCAAGGCAAGGCAAAATTCTTTTATTCGAGGATAATAGATAAGCACCTGTGTGCTTTTTTACATCCAGTCCCCGCCCTTTTCAGGGATAACATCAAGATAAGAAATAGCCTCAACTACACAACAACAATTATAATGATCCAAAATACCAAAAGTGAAGAACCATACCAAGTATCAAACAACAGGCAAGAAATAACACAGAGATACAATATTAAGGTAATGTTATAAAAAGTCACTCATTCAGAAACGAAAATGAGAAGTAAGAATCAATGATGATTTTGATTTGAATAAAAGAAAAGAAAACAAAACAAAACGAAACAAAAAAAACCCAAACCAAAACAAAAAACAAACAAACAAACAAAAAAAG
>CM060319.1:70165503-70168003 GCA_030674155.1 Stramonita haemastoma
CCTCTAACTCTAAGGTACACGCAGATCTGATAAAAACCAAAACCAAGACAAAAAGAAACTCAAACATTTCATAGAAGATTTGGGGAGCTGAAAAACAAGTAATATATTTGTGATCTGGTAAGAAAAAAAGTAATAGTCGATGGAAATTGTTTAGGTATTGTTTTTGTTTCTTTTTTTTAATAAAAGAACGCCTTGATTTAACGATTCAAAAATCAAATATTTAGAATAAGAACACAAGAACAACACAACTATATGTTAAACAACAAACTGATTTTAAAAAAAGACGATTTTTTTGCAAGGGAATAAAGAAGAAAAGGAAACAAAAAACAGACACACAAAAAAGATGTAAAGTCACAGACAGAGACAGACAGACAAGCAGACAAACACACAGACACATACATATATATATATACATACATACATACATACATACATACATACATACATACATACATACATACATACATACATACATACAGACAGACAGACAGACAGACAGACAGACATGCATACAAAGACACACACAAAGACACACACACACACACACACACACACACACACACACACACACACACACACACACACACACACACACACACACACACACACACGGACCGAAAAAAAAAAGATTTGTCACACACCGAGTCATGCACACACACTGAGCAAACAAAGAAAATTAGCCAATGTTATTAACAGAAGAAAAGGGAAATTACTTTCTATGGCAGTGACACGATTGGAGTGTTGATGACAAATACAATTTCTGGCACCGAAAAACAATATTGCTCAGTTCAATAATTACAGTGATAATGATAACGACGATGATAACGATGATAACAATGATGGTGATGGGGGTGGTTGTAGTGTTTAGGCTGATGGAAGTGATGATGATGATGATGATGATGATGATGATGAAGATGATGAAGATGATGATGATGATGATGATGATGATGATGATGATGGATGATGATGACGACGACGATGATGTTGGAAGTGTGATGATGATGATGATGATGATGATGATGATGATGATGATGATGATGATGATGATGTGTGTGTCTGTGTGTGGTTTGTGTGTTTGTGTGTGCACGCACGCGTGCTTGCATACGTGTGTGTGTATGTGTGTGCGTGCGCGCACGCGTGCATGTGTGTGTGTACGCGCACGCGCAAGCATTCTTTTGCGTTCCACGCATTTTTGCGCGCTGCATGCATACATTTTGTCAACAGTTGCTGCATTCTTGCATCTTTTTTTTCCTTCACCATTTTTTCCGGTTTCCCCATTTGCTTTCCATTAATACTGGTAGCACACAAAAGGAACACGTTTTTCTCTCCTGCCTTTCTGAATTTTTCTTTATCTTCGACCTCCCTGATCACTGTGTTTTTGCTGTCAAAGCCGTCCTCTTTTGCTTCCTGTGGGCTTGCAAGGATACACACACACGCGCGCGCGCACTCACACACACAAACGCGCGCGCGCGCGCACACACACACACACACACACACACACACACACACACACACACAACCACACACACACACAACACACACACACACACCTGGAGCTGACCGTGCCCCAGCAATGCAGAGAAAATTCAACAATGAAACGAAATAAAAACAAAAGGAAAGCAAATACACGTGTAAAGTCTTTGCATTTAATCTACACGACACAAAATACAATGTCACAGGCTTCGGTGACATACGAGCTTAAGACACAGTAGATGGCCGAAAGCAGTTAACGGTTAGTTACATAAACAAAAAGATTAGCTAAAATCAATTCCTATTCGTCGTCGAAAGCCTTGAGTCGGATGCGCTCGGTCTGACTTGTCAGGCGCTTAACGGCAGCGCAATGCATTTTCGTTCACATGACAGACAACAGTTGCTGTCTGAGCGTTGTTCGACCAAAACCAAGAAGAAGAAGGCAACTCATTGTTGTCTGTCATAGAGCGAAAAGCGCATTGCGCTGCCGTTTAAGCGCCTCACAAGACAAGCCCAGCACTTCCGACTTCCGCATGAAAAAAAAAAGAATTTTATTTCAGTTTTTTAATACTAAAAGAACACACTCCATGTATGTCACCGTGACTTGGTTTGACTTCTTTTGAAGTTCTTAAAGGAGTCATCGGGGCACTGTTTTCAAATTGAACTGTGTGCGAGGCTACTGATTTGTGTGGTTACTCAAACCAAAGACAGTACGCCCTACGGAGGGCGTACTCTCTTTGCTAAAACCTAGCAGAGCGTACCTTTCTTCAGTGAATAGGATGCATGCTGGGTATATTACTTTGACATTAGAGCTATGTGACCGTAGCTGGCCTACTCTTCTACAAAAAGTTGTGTGTTTTTTTTCTTTTGTTCCTGGGCTAGAACTTAGAAGTTCACCAATAACAATATTTTTACGTATGCGACCGTTTTCCCCCACCATTAAAGAAGTAATTTTCCTACTTTAGGGGTGATGTCTAAACACAACACAAGGGTGCATGCGTACATTTTTTGTTTTCGGGGGGGGGGGGGG
>CM060319.1:70173003-70175503 GCA_030674155.1 Stramonita haemastoma
TTTTAAAGTTGAAGATGGATGGCTTGGATACAAGAAACCATATGCATTGCTTATTCACCGTGCCTTCTGGACATAAAAGTTTTGACGACTTAAGTTTGCCCTCACACGCACGTAAACGTGCTCGCTCATCCACGCACGCGCGCGCGCACGCACACACACACACACACACACACACACACAAGCACACACGCACGCAAGCGGGCGCGCGCGCGTACATCGAGACACACATAATGCATACAAGCGCGTGCACACACACGCACACATACACACACGCGCGTGCGCGCACACACACACACATACATAAACGCGCACACGCGCGCACGCAAGCGTACGCACGCACGTACGGAAGCAAGCAAGCAAGCAAGCGCTCGCACGCACGCACGCACGCACACACACATACACACATACATACACACACAAACACACACACACACACACACACACACACACACACACACACCACACACACACACACACACACACACACACACACACACACACACGCGCACACACAGCCAGAAAATCAGAGATGAATACGGACTGATAAGTGGATAAGGTTTCATGCTAAAATCTCTAAATCCACAAATATTTTGCTTTTTGCGTTTTTTCTTCTTCAGGCAAACAAATCAGCTTTCGTCATTCGTGTCATTACAATGTTTTCTTTCATCGACTAAAAAAAAAATCAAAGAGATATTCTTTTAAATCACGAAAAAAAGAAGGACGTTAAAAAGGGAGAGAAAAAAAGGAAGAAAACGACGAAAATTGAAAAGAAAGATTCAAACAAACAAACAAAAACAAGCTCCAAATAAGGGAGGGAGGAAAGAGAGGAGAAGACAGAAAAAGACAAAGAGAAGACGACAGAGAGAGGAAAAGAAAAAGTAACGAGGACCATGAGAGAGAGAGAGAGAGGAGAGAGAGAGAGAGAGAGAGAGAGAGAGAGAAGAGAGAGAGAGAAGAGAGAGAGAGAGAGAGAGAGAGGAGAGAGAGAGAGAGAACAGACAGACAGACAGACAGACAGACAGACAGAGAGAGTCAGAGACAGAGTGTAAATCACAAGAAAGGCAAAGAAAGAACACCTCCCAAGGACATCAGAACATTGAAAACCTTGTAACCGGCCTTCTGTTTTCTCAAGGCAAAACTCAACAGCAGCAGCAGCAGCAACAAAATAGCAAATAACAACAGCAAGCAACAAACAGCACCAACAACGCCGACGACACCTACATTTTTCAAGCCATGAATTCGGTCAGCTGGTTACATGGAATTTTAGATAATAACAAATAAATGATAACATAAATAAAATCTTTACCTTCACCTTAATCTACCCCGTGCTCTACTAAACCTTTGAGGGCACCACTGAAGATTGTGCAACCTGCTTGCAAATGACAAAACGAACGAACAAACAAACAAAAACAAAAAAAAATCACAGCCCAAACCCCTCAACGTTGCTACCAACGTTCATTTCTACCATAATCATGCACAGGAGGAACGCGGCCGAAAGCTCAACCTATCGACCCTCATCCCTCCCTGTCCACAAGGGGTCAACGCACGACCCTGTAGATCAATACACAGCTACACACACACACACACACACACACACACACACACACACACACACACACACACACACACACACACACACACACACACACACACACACACCACAACACAAAAAACCAACACACACACACACACACCACCAACACCACCACCACCATTACCACAGACAGACAGACACACACACACACATACACACGCACGCGCACACACCACACACACACACACACACACACACACACACACACCACCACACATCACACACACACACACACACACACACACACACACACACACACACACACACACACACCACAAACACACACACAAAACACACACACACAAACACACACACACAAACACACACACACACACACACACACACACACACACACACACACACACACACACACACACACACACACACGTGGTCAGTCATCAGACAAGGGGTGACACAGGCCCCACTGATCCCAAAGGGATGACCACCCCCAAGCAGTCTCTGGACACTGTGGTGTCAAGCACTCGCTGACCATGTCACACGACTTCCCCCATCACAGGATGGAAGCTTTCCGGAATGGGGTCTGGTACCTGGGGGGATGGATGGTGATGAGGGTAGGGGTGGGGTGAGGGGGTGAGGGGGAAGGCTTGTTATCCTCTTGTTTTGGTTTTGGGGGATGGTGGTGTTTAGCGTGAGAGTGGTGGTGGTGTGTTGTGAGTTTTCTTGTTGCTGGTGTCTTTGTCTCTTGTGTGCCTGTTTCCATCTGTCTGTCTGTCTATCTTTCTGTCTGTCTGTTTCTGTCTGTGTGTCTCTCTCCCTCTCTTTCTCTGTGCAGGCGGGGAGGGGGGGGCGGGAGGTGCTAAGGAGGGGCGTTCATTTGTCTATATTTTGTGGTCTTTTATTGATTTGCTGGTGTATCGATAATCAAATGGCAATTTGAGTTATTGG
>CM060319.1:70180173-70182673 GCA_030674155.1 Stramonita haemastoma
GGTATGATCTGCACTCTCTGTGTCAAATGTCACTCCACTCACTTGGGGAAGGGAGGGGGGGGGGACATGGCTGGCAGATGGTTGTGTTTGTCATTGAAGTTGGGGGGTGGAGGAGGTGGGGGGGCTGTTTGTTGGTTTGGGATGTGGATGAGGAAGGTGGTGGTGGTGGCGGTAGGAGGGTGGGGGTATGCTGTGGGGCAGGTGGGTTTGGGGGGGGAGTTTTCTAGGTGCTTGGAAATTTCCTTCTTCTGTTTGAGAGAGAGAGAGAGAGAGAGAGAGGAGAGAGAGAGAGAGAGAGAGAGAGAGAGAGAGAGAGAGAGAGAAGAGAGAGAGAGAGAGAGAGGAGAGAGAGAGAGGATGACAATCGTTGATGATGATAATGATGATATCATAAGATGGTGATGATGACGATAATGATGATGATGACGATAATGAAGAGAGAATGTGTGTGTGTGTGTGCGTGTGTGTGCGCGCGTGTGTGTGTATATGTGTGAGAGAGAGAGAGAGAATGTGTGTGTGTGCGCGCGCGCGTGCGTACGTCCGTCCATACGTGCGTGCGTGCGAGCGCGCACTTGCTCGCAAGCGCGAGTGCGAGTGCGTGTATACATTCACTCGGTTGACAATTGATTTTTTAACCTTAAAGAGTCCTCCAAGATACGTACAAATTTGTAAAGCAAGTCCTCACATCACATTACCTTCTCCTCCTCCATGGAGACTGTGTCGCTACTCAGACACACTCATCAGGCCGCTGCCTCACCTTACCCCCCTAAAGGTGACTGACTCAGTGCCTACTTCACCTACAACTTAACTCCCATTTCCATTAGTTCTGCTGAGTCTCCTCCGGAGAATTGCTACTATCCTATTGTTGGGGGAATGAGAGTTTAGGAAGAAAAGACGACGACTTGAATTTCTCAATTAATTCCTTGAGTAGTCGTTAAGGGCACTGCACTGAATTTTCCAGACAAAGATTGTTTGTAAGCAAGTTGAACCTAGCGGAGCCCATCCCTCTCCAGGTAGCTGGATGCATGCTGGGTAGGTTCGAGTTGTCCATCTTGCTGGCTGTATCTGGTCTACTCTTATAAGAAAGGCGGACTGGATTTTAACGTGTACATAAGATGTTCTGTTTGTGTTCTTACACGTGGACCTGAGTTTATAGTCTCATCCGAAAAACTTGCAGAGGAGTGGAGTCAGTAATGATGTTAATTTTAGGGGTGTGGGGGGATACCCTGAACAGATTGTTCAGCGGAGGCTCAAACACATACCATTATTTATCGTCAGATCACAACTACGGCGCTCTAACCACGAGGCTGTTTTTTTCTTCTACATCGAACGTTTACACAGCAACTATTGCCGTCTGTCTCACGAGCAAAAAATGTGTTGCGCTGCCGTTAAGCGCCTGACGAGTCAGGCCCAGCGCATCCAACCAGCATGGGAGAAAACTGTTAACTTTTAAGGCAGGAGGAAAGACCAAGAAGGCAGAAACGGACAAAGAAGGAGGTAACGTGAAGAAAAAGAACAAGGCAGGAACACAGAGAGGGATAGAAAAGAGGGTATTCCCAACACATAATTTCCAGAAGGTGGGGATGGTATTTATACAGACAGAACCCTCGCATCCCCACGGAAGAGTAGGCAGTGTCGTTTTCCCTGGAGAAGATAAGCTGGGGAGATGAACAACGAGGTGAAGATGCTCTGTAGTGGCCAGCGCACTGAGCCAGGAAGACAAGGAATGGTATGATGATAGTGATGGAAAAACCCGAGAGATAACAGCCTCAGTGAAGAGAACTGGTGTGGAAAGAAGACGATAGAGGCATGGCAAGAGAGCTGAAAGAAACTGGAGGACCGGCTGAAATAAAGAAAGCAAGGTGTGTGTGTGTGTGTGTGTGTGTGTGTGTGTGTGTGTGTGTGTGTGTGTGTGTGTGTGTGAGTGTGTGTTGTGTGTGTGAGAGAGAGAGAGAGAGAGGGGGGGGGGAGGGGGGCAGAAATAAAAATGATACATGCTACAAGCACTCAAGCAGATGTAAACACTGAAATGCAAAGCAAAACCACAACATATAATAATACACCCCTTCTATGTTTTTTTAGTTTTATTTTTTAAAGTTGAAGATGGATGGCTTGGATACAAGAAACCATATGCATTGCTTATTCACCGTGCCTTCTGGACATAAAAGTTTTGACGACTTAAGTTTGCCCTCACACGCACGTACACGTGCTCGCTCATCCACGCGCGCGCGCGCGCGCGCACACACACACACACACACACACACACATCACCAATAGATTCAAAATTAATGAGCACAGGCATAACCATCTACTAACATTTCCCAGACCCAGAAACAATCTTTACAAAACAAGCTTCCTATATTCAGGTAGTGATTTATGGAACAAGCTCCCAAAACATTTAAAATGTATCAAAAATAAAAATCAGTTCAAAAATCAGCTGAAAAAATCACTTAATGCGCTTATGCAAAAATGTTTAAGAACTACACATCAATCCAATCAA
>CM060319.1:70192673-70222673 GCA_030674155.1 Stramonita haemastoma
ATGGGTACCTGCCCTCTTTAGGGTCAGGGAAGGTAAAGTAGTGAAGGAGAGGAGATGGGCACCACCCTCAACATGCTGGCCCCTGGAGAAGCTCAGGTCCCTGATGCCTCGCTCTCCTACGACCACATAGGTTATGGGACACCTTTCCCTTACTTTTACCTTTACCTCAGGCTAAAAGATTGGCCAATTTATTTATTCAAGGAGGGTGGCAGGATGGTTAAGACGTTTGCCTGCCAATAAGTAAACCAGAGGTTCTGGGTTCCATTCCACAGCCCACCCTTTCTTTCCCGGTTTGACGGGGGGAAAATCTAATTAAGTGTCAGAGTCCTTCAGATGAGACTGTACACCGAGGCCCTGTGTGCAAACACACGCAGAACACCTTTCACTCACGTTAAAAACCCGTTCCGCCTTTCAAAAGAGTAGGCCACTGTGCGCCGGCAGGAACGGATGACAGAAATAAAAACCAACATGTACACAGGTTTGGTGTTGAGACACCATCCCTGAGGTAGCAATGCGGCTACCTAAATGGCGGGGAGACAAAAATAAAACACGGTCACGAAGGCATAAGTCTCATTTTGGTGTACTTCACAACTCTAGCCGAGGAAACGAAAAAAAAGTTTCTTTTTATCTACATCCATTACTACAGTCACCCCATTTTTGGAGAGAGAAAAAAGGAGACAGACAATAATAGACTGTCTTCGAGGTGATTCAGTTCCGAAGCAGTTACAACGCACAGTCTGTAGACACGAGACATTTTGTCCTTATAACCCTCCCTAAGGCAACACACAAGTTGTAGACAAGTTTTTATTCTGCTTCTCTTACACAGTGAATGGTACATCTCAGACCAGTACTTGATTTTGCAACGAAAAGGTTGGTAAGGACGAAACCTACTTTCTTGCTGAAAATGTCTCTCCAGTATTTTTTTCCTTTTTAATTAAAGCACCACACACCTCGATGGAGTTGTGTTGCTTTCGCTAATGTTTTTAATTAAGAAAATGTAACTGGGTTTCTTTTTTAATTAAGCTTCTTCTGTAATTATAGCTGTGTTTTAACATTAATTTTGGACCTCTGTGTGTGTGTGTGTGTGTGTGTGTGTGTGTGTGTGTGTGTGTGTGTGTGTGTGTGTGTGTGTGGTGTGTGTGTGTGTGTGTGTGGTTGCTAGCGTTCGGCTTCCAAACGCTCTCTCTGTCTCTGTCTCTGTCTCTCTGTCTCTCTCTCTGGTTTTTCGCAAAGGTGGATTTTTGGGTAAGAAGGAAAAATGGAAGTTAGGTGCAGTGTATTAGAAGTGGTTAATAAATACAGTTATCTAGGATTTGTTTTTACCACGAGAATGAGCCTGAACAGAGGTGTAGATGCTCTTGCCATGAAAGGAAGGCATGCATGTGTTGAATGCGTGAAACATATATCAAAACTAAATGACATTTCAAAGGATTGTTTTTTTCGAATTTTTTGATGCGCAGGTCCTGCCAATTCTCTTGTATGGGTCTGAGATGTGGGGTCTTCATAGACTGAGCAATATTGAAAAGATACATACCATGGCATGTAAACGTTTTCTAAACGTTCCACTTAGGGTACCAAATAAATTTGTTTATGGAGAAATAGGACGTTATCCATTATATGTAAACAGTGCAGTCAGGTGCATTCGATACTGGTTTAAGCTTTTAAAAATGGACATAGATAGACTTCCCAAGCAAGCTTATCTAATGCTTGTTAACTTGGACGAATATGGCAAAACATGCTGGGTAACTTTACTTAAACATACCTTGTTTACTCTTGGTTTTGGGTATGCCTGGTTGGAGCAAGGAGTTGGTTGTGAACATACTTTTATATCGTTGTTTAAGCAAAGAATGATAGATGTATATTTACAAGAGTGGAATGGGTCTGTAGTGGCTTAAGGCATATATCAGACATATAGACTGTTTAAAGCTGACTTTGGATGTGAACTTTATTTCGAATACATGGATATAAAATGTTTTAGGGATTGTTTAGTTAAGCTTCGTCTCGGCTTGCTACCAATAATGGATCATCTTTCAGGAGAACTTTTAAGAAGGATACTGACTACATGTGTAAGTTGTGTAAGGTAGTGGAAGATGAAGAACATTTTATAAGAAATTGTATTCTGTATGAAAATCTAAGGTATAAGTACTTGGTCCCAATCGATCAACCATACGTAAATGTGTTGAAATATGGCTCTGTATTTACCATTCGTAGGCTAAGTTTATATCTTTTCAATGCCTTAAAAATAAGGCAGGATTTTGTTGAAAACTTGGAGACTTGACAAACAAATAACATCATTTAAAAGAGGTCAGTTTTAATCTAAAAGTACACATGTTAACACTTGATATGTTTTAGCAGTTGCCATATATGTCATGAGGTTTCATTTTATTTTTGCATTATTTGCTTTGCTTTGCTATGCTTTGTTTACCCCATTCTTGGGGCTGGTGGCCTGAAGAATAAATCTTGTTCATGTTCATGTTCATGTTCTCTCTCTCTCTAGTCCTTCGGATGAGACTTTAAACCGAGGCCCCGTGTGCGAACGCACGCAGAACACCTTGCGCACACGTTAAATCCTGTTCCGCTTTTCGTAAGAGTAGGCCATCGTGTGCCGGTGGGAACAGATGACATTTACAAAACTGCATACACACGGGGACTGGATGAAAAAAAGCACAAGAGTGCTTATTCCATTATCCTCGATACAAAAGAATAAATCAATCAATCATCTCTGTCTCTGTCTGTCTCTCTCTGTCTGTCTGTCTGTCTGTCTGTCTGTCTGTCTGTCTGTCTGTCTGTCTGTCTGTCTGTCTGTCTGTCTGTCTGTCTGCTGTCTGTCTGTCTGTCTCTCTCTCTCTCTCTCTCTCTCTCTCTCTCTCTCTCCCTCCGTCCCTCCTTCTCTCTCTTACACACATAAACTAACGCACACTCTATCACACATACGCACGCGCACGAGTGCGTGCGTACAATTCAATATTATATTTATCCTATTTACACACACACACAAACACACGATACCATAACAAGTCCCACCCAAACCCACATTGAAACTTCCACGAATGATCGTCATCCCTCCAACTCCCTTCTGGCAATGTAGGCCTAAATTAATTTGTCAATGGAGTGACTGATTTGAGACACAGGGACAAAAGAGATAACAAAGGAGAAGAGTGTAATGGAGCCATTGAATCCACATAATGCCGTCTTGATTTCTTAACCCGGTAAGGACGATCAAAGGGGATTGGCAATCAATACCCAGGCTTTGGTTGGGCTTTTCCAGGGACCTCTGAATGGAGTCCAGTCCTGAGAAGAAAGGGAATTTCAAGTCACTGGTGCTGTAGTCTGCGTCACTGTTGTTGTGTGATGTTTTGAATTCTTTTTTGATTGAATACTGTGGGAGAAGAAGAGGGGGGAGGCAGTGGTATGGTGATGACTGATATATACATATATATATATATAATTATAAATATAAATATATCAAAGTATATATATTATAGATCTATTTGAGAGAGAGAGAGAGAGGAGGGAGGGAGGAGAGAGAGAGAGAGAGAGAGAGAGAGAGAGAGAGAGAGAGAGAGAGAGAGAGAGAGAGAGAGAGAGAGAGAGAGAGAGAGAGAGAGAGAAATACAATATGAAACACACAATACAAACACAATATTATACATATGGAGGAATTTGGTGGATAGATCCTCAGTGCTGTGCCTTAAAGACACCCAATAGAGATACAGAAAAAAGTAGGAGACGCATACGATAAAACACAACACAAATCTATGTAATGAAACACAATGCAATGTCTTAACATATACAATAGGCAATATCATACAAATAGCATACATATGATCATTTATAGTATACAAAAAGAAGTATAATACACACAACTTCACATATTCCTTATCAATTCTATATTGTAACATAAGGCATGCACACTGGTGTCATGATTAGACCTCAGAATTCGGAATGCAGCTACCTTCATGGTGGGCGAAATCGGTTGCATACACAAAATCTCGCCTTCAGTGAACCTCAGAGCTCTAGACGAGAAACGAAAAGACAATCCAAACTAATGCTAGATCTATCTGTGTGTGTGTGTGTGTGTGTGTGTGTGTGTGTGTGTGTGTGTGTGTGTGTGTGTGTGTGTGTGTGTGTGTGTGTGTGTTGTGTGTGTCTCTCTCTCTCTCTCTCTCTCTCTCTCTCTCTCTCTCTCTCTCTCTCTCTCTCTCTCTCTTTCAGTGACTTGACTTTGTGTTGTTGTTGTTGTTGTTGTTTGGGGGGGTTGTTTTTTTTCTTCTTTTTTTATTTGTTTCTTTGTTTTTTGTATCTTTTGGTTTGTTTGTTTGGTTTTTTTTTAATTGTTTGTTTGTTTGGCTGGGGTTTGGTTTTTTTTTTTGTTTTGTTTTTTTTACCCTAGATAGATGGCTTGATGAAAAAAAGCAAATTTATTGCTTACTCAATGTACCATCTGGAAATCAAAGTTTGATTTGATTTGATATGATTTGATTTGATTTGATTTGATTTGATTTGATTTGATTTGATTTGATTTGATCTCTCTCTCTCTCTCTCTCTCTCTCTCTCTCTCTTCTCTCTCTCTCTCTCTTCTCTCTCTCTCTCTCTCTCTTCATGTCTCTTACTTTTCACATATCTATCACACGAGTGTTTAAGTCCCTAGCCACGCAGCCAGGCACGAAAATCCACCACTTGTACCATCAATAAAACACATCAGTCCAGCTCTCAGTGATAACTGAAACTAAACTGTTTTTTGCCACACGCTATTCCATTCCCTGTGGAAACGCCGGGTGTTCCATTCATTGTGTAAAGAATTCCTACATTCTGGAAGTTCTCCAATATAAACTGTTTTTCCATCTTCTCAAAACAATCTGCCAGAAATTTCACCTTGTCGATCACTCTCTTAATTCGTTGAGATTCTTAATTTCTCATCTTTCCGTCATCCTAATTCTACTTTCCCACTTCATTCGTTTGCCATTGCTTCAAGCGAAATGCTTAATTGATGCGTTTTACAGGATTTAGTGCTTAAAACGATTAGTATCTGTCAACTTCGGCAAACTGTGAGATGACGATGATGCAAGGTTTTGAACTGAACGGATTAACAGCCCTGGTATGTCATCATGGTCTGCATGGCTGTGACCAATAGAAATGAAATGAGATTTTTAAGAAACTTAAGATTGGGAACAAGAGAAGGGAAATGAAATGTCATCTTCAGCCTTCTCCTTTTCATTGTATACTGAGTTTGTAAGAAGAAAAGGGCCGGAACTCGTGACTGAAGCCATTTCTTTTTTGCCTATTCGGACAATCAGATTTGCACTTCGATCGATGCGCTGGCTTTCGTTTAAGTCCCCCCTAGTTTTTGAGTGAAGAAGTGTGCAGCCAAAAGAAAGTATTACAGATATATAATGTGTCACAGGCGTTACTTGTTGCTCACGGGCGGGCATGAGCACGCGCGCACACATACACACATAGAATACTACAGAAACAAAGAGAGGGAAAGAAAAGAGGGAACTGCTAGCACAGAATTTCCAGGAGGTGGGGGGTGCTATTTATACTGACAGGCCCCAAGCATACCCGGGAGGGGGGGAGATTCAAGCCACCAGTACAGATAAAGGGGATTCAATTCACAGGTACAAGAAAAGGGGATTTAAGTCAGGAGTACTAGAAAAGGGGAATCATGTCACGAGAACAGGGAATATGGAATCATGTCACGAGAACAAAGGGAATCATGTCACGAGTACAAGAAAAGGGAATCATGTCACGAGTACAAGAAAAGGGAATCATGCCACGAGTACAAGAAAAGGGAATCATGTCACGAGTACAAGAAAAGGGAATCATGTCACGAGTACAAGAAAAGGGAATCATGTCACGAGTACAAGAAAAGGGAATCATGTCACGAGAACAGAGAAAAGGGAAATTCGATATGTCACGAGTACAAGAAAAGGGAATCATGTCACGAGTACAAGAAAAGTGAATCATGTCACGAGAACAGAGAAAAGGAATCATGTCACGAGAACAGAGAAAAGGGAATCATGTCACGAGAACAGAGAAAAGGGAATCATGTCACGAGACAAGAAAAGGGAATCATGTCACGAGAACAGAGAAAAGGGAATCATGTCACGAGTCAAGAAAGGGAAACAAGAGAAAAGGGAATCATGTCACGAGAACAGGGAAAGGGGAATCATGTCACGAGAATAGGAAAGGGAATCATGTCACGAGAACAGGAAAAAGGGAATCATGTCACGAGTACAGGAAGAGGGGATTCAAGTCACGAGTACCACCTGTGTTTTTGTTACTCGATTGTTTGCTTCTTCCTCCTACTCCCGACCCCCCCCCCCCTACTCCCGACCCCCCCCCCCCCCCCCCCCCCCCCCCCCATGAGCTATGCTGAGAACAGAGTGCTATCAGTGGGGAAAGAGGTGGGATGCTTTCACCGCGATTGGAGGCACAGATTGAGTTAGCCAGCTTCTGTGATTGTGTTCATCAGAGGGTACACAAATAGGGTCACCAGTGCTTTTCTTTTCAGCATTTAGTACTTTCGTGTTATGCCATCTGTATGCTTGTTGCTGTACGTTTTCTCATGTAGATGTGGTAGTCCTCTCTCTCTCTGTCTGTGTCTCCCTCTGTCTCTCTGTCTCTGTCCTCTCTCTCTCTCTCACACACAACACACACACACACACACACACACACACACACCACGCACGCTACGCACACACGCACGTATTCTTCTCTTCTCTCCTCTCTCTCTCTCTCTCTCTCTCTCTCTCTCTCTCCTCTCCTCTCCTCTCCCCATTCATCCCACCATTCTTTTCCTCTTGTGCCACTCTCTATTTTTCTTCCATCAGTAACCGCCACCACCAAAAAACCCAATGGAAAAGCACTTCTCCTTTCTACTTCTTTCCCTTCATCCAATATTCATAGCCCTGGTAGCACCACATCCTACATCTTCCACACACACACACACACACACACACACACACACACACACACACACACACACACACACACACACACACACACACAACAACAACAACAACAACAGCATACACACAAGCACACGCACACACACATACACACACAAGCGCGCGCACACGCACACGCACGCACGCGCGCGCGCGCGCGCGCACACAACACACACACACACACACACACACACACACACACACACAGAGCTCTGACCCATCCATTACTTCAAAGTAACAAGTGTGGCCCCAGAGTTCTCACAACATTCATAGCCCTGATAGCAACACAACCTACATCCTCCCAACACACACACACACACACACACACACACACACACACACACACACACACACACACACACACAAGAAACGAGAGAAGAAGAGAGAGAGAGAGAGAGAGAGAGAGAAGAGAGAGAGAGAGAGAGAGAGAGAGGAGAGGAGAGAGAGAGAGAGAGAGAGAGAGAGAGAGAGAGAGAGAGAGAGAGAGAGAGCTCTGACCCATCCATTACTTCAAGGTAACAAGTGTGGCCAGAGTTCTCAGAGCGTCCTTCAAGTGATAAGCCTAGAGAAGAAGGCCAGGAGTGCTGTGACTGATCTGAGTCACTATAATGCTCCGTTGATTCCTAGATACTCAAAGAGTTTTTTTCTGGTTTTGTTTTATTTTCTCTATTTTTAGATCAGATTTTCAGTTTTTCCACTGTGAAACTACGAGGTGATAAAATCACATCGGTAAGCTAAGGAGTACTGAATGAAGAGGGAATCTTTGCTTTCCTATTGCTATTGTGATGGACACGAATTGAGCATGCATGACTGACTCTCTCTCTCTCTCTCTCTCTCTCTCTCTCTCTCTCTCTCTCTCTCTCTCTCTCTCTCTCTCTCTCTCTGTTTGGTAGTCTTCTGTCTTTTCCTTGTTGTTCCCCTTCTCCTGGACTTTGTTGGTGGTGGTTCTTTCGTGTTCCACCTTCATCGCTTTCCGATCCGATTTTGCTGTAAGCCTGTAGTTTAGATGGTGTGCTGGTCCTTGAGGGCTGCCAGCGTATGATCCCTCCCGTTACATAACAACAGAGGTGATAAAAGCAGATCAGAACAGATCCACCATCAATACACAGGCTTTTGGGGGTGGAGGTAGCCTCTGGATTCAGTCTGGCTGTGAGGGGAAAAGGCCAGGGGACTCAAGTGTAAAGTACAGTAAAAAGGGATTGAAGACGCCATCGGGCCATATGAAGAGCTCCTGACTTCAGTGGGGAAAAAAAACGCAAACTGAAGTGGCACGGGCATGTCACACGAACATCAGGACTGGCCAAGACTGTCCACAGGAACAGTACAAGGAGAGAGACGAAGAGGCAGACAGAGAAAACAAACGATGGGAAAGACATCAGAGAGTGGACTGGTCTGGAGTGGAACCCCTTGCTTGAGAACCGCGAGGAGTGGAGGAAGCTGGTTGAATAAGGTGAAGGCGAAAAAGGGATTCAGGTCACGAATACCATCTGTGTCTTTGTTACTAGGTCGCTTCTGGCTCTCCCCTAGGGTGGGGATGGTCAGGGTAGAGTGGGGAGGGAGGAGGGAGGGAGAGAGAGAGAGAGAGAGAGAGAGAGAGAGAGAGAGAGAGAGAGAGAGAGAGAGAGAGAGAGAGAGAGAGAGAGAGAGAGAGAGGGGAGAGAGAATGCTTTCGGTGTAGCTGGAGTCACTGATTAAGTTAGCCAGCCTCCCTGATTTTGTTCAGAGTGTACACAAACAGGAAATTTCTAATCCGTTCCTTTTCGGGAACACGGCATCTTTCGTAAAGTCGTCCCTAGGGTTTGCTATTGTTGGAGATGTGACATTCTTCTTCCTTAATGTATTCTGCGCACACACGAAAACTCTCTCTCTCTCTCTCTCTCTCTCTCTCTCTCTCTCTCTCTCTCTCTCTCTCTTCTCTCTCTCTCCTCTCTCTCTCTTGACTCATCGTCCTGATTCTAGACCACTTCTTCCTCTGTTTACTTAGACTTTCCATTCCTACCAGCCCCCCAATCTGATCTCAATAGTACAAATTCCCCACAAACCTACAACCTTCGCTCTGCAACTGATCACAAACTTTACTGACTGTTTTTGTTTTCCTTTTGTCCCATTTTCAAGGCGGTCCTACTCAAGTCTCCAAAGATACAACCAGACAACAATTACGCCCCTGACCTATCACTGAAAGAAAACTCTGGTCAAACATTCAACACTGAAGAATGAAAACGGCTACAATCATCGTTACTACGAGTCTTCCATAGTTACTCCCTTATGCAACGGATTGTTAGAAGACAGTTACTACAAGAAATCCATGTTAAATTTTACTCCCTTACGCGCCCGGTTGTTAGAAGACAGTTACTACAAGTCATCCATAGTAACTCCCCAATGCGACCGATTGTAAGAAGACAGCTACTATAAGTCATCCATATCTTACTTATTTTATATCGAGGATAATGTAATAAGCACTCATGTGCATTTTACATCCAGTCCCCATGTGTATGCAGTTTTTTTGGTAAAGTTTGTCATCTGTTCCCTCCAGCATACAATGGCCTACTCTTTCAAAGGGTGGAACAGGATTTAACGTGTGCGCAAGGTGTTCTGCGTGCGTTGGCACACAGGCCTCGGTTTAAAGTCTCTCTTAAGAGCCCGACTGTTAAGAAGACAGTTACAATAAGTCATCGATAGTTACTCCCTTAGCGCCCGTTGTTAGATACATTACTTCAAGTAATCCATAGTTACTCCCATAAGCGCCTGATTGTTCGAGGACAGAGAATGATGGTAGGGTAGAAGTAAGACCAACGTACTCTTCACTGATACCATTTTGTGACCTGACTCAAAATCACTACCCTACTTCTGGGTTTAGTGTCCCGTGGCTTCTGGCCCTATGTCTGGCACCAAGACAAGCAAAATGTAAGTCACGAGCGCGCCTGGTATCCCGCTTACTTTCCACCATAATGATGGTTAAGGTCTGTGGTGAGAAAATGGGGAAGAAAAAGAAAAGAGGCTACGGTACCTTTTCTGGAATTAGAAAGTTGGACAGCGTTTGCCGGTTTGGTTGCTTGTTGCCACGAAGTTGGCTAGAAATCGTTGGGTATTAATTTATGCAAAGGTATACCGGGTTCTTGGTCATTAGCATATTCATGAGAAAGTAACAAATCTAGTTTTGCTAACCCGCGCTCTCTGCTTTAAGCATGTGGGGCAACCGCAGCCTTGATCATTTATCAAGTTACAGATTATTCCATATTTTTGTTATATTATTTTCGGGGTTGTCGTTTTCATCTGCATTTAATATACATATAATTTTAAACAACGGGTGAATAAGAGATGGAAACATGAAAAAGAGATGAGAGAGAGAGAGAGAGAGAGAGAGAGAGAGAGAGAGAGAGAGAGAGAGAAGAGAGAGAGAGAAGAGAGAGAGAGAGAGAGAGAGAGAGAGAGTTTGAAGCTTTGGAACGGATTCAAACACGCCTAGATATGTTTCTTTTGAGGGTTCTTTGAGTTAGAGAAAAAAGCGACAAAATACAAAAACAAAAAAACAAAAAAGAAGAAAAAGATAAAGCAACAAGCAGTTAAAAGAAGAAGGAAAACTTAAAAGACGGAAAAAGAAGAATTGTTGGGAAAAAAGGAAGCAGAAACACATAAAAGACAAGAAAAATCAAAAAAAAAAAAACTTTAAAAATAAAAGAAAGAAGGGAAAGAAAAGGGGAAAAAAAGGAAAGAAATGATAAAAGAACGAAAGAAGAGAAAGATAGTTTAAAAGAAAAGGCAGAAAGCAGAATAATGAAAAGACAGAAAAATACAAATATTAATAAACAAATAAAGACTTAAAGGAAGGCAGTGGGAACAAAAGAAAAGGTCAACATACCGAAGGAAAGGGAAAGGAAAGAAAAGAATAAAATAAAAAGCAGAAAAAGAAAATCGAAAAGAAACATGTAGTAAAAATGAAAGAGAGAAAGGAGAGAGAGAGAAAGAAAAAGAAAGAAAGAAAGAAAGAAAGAAAGAAAGAAAAGAAAGAAAGAAAAGAAAGAAACAATGAAGAATGAAACAAAGAAACACAAGAGAGAGAGAGAGAGAGAGAGAGAGAGAGAGAGAGAGAGAGAGAGAGAGAGAGAGAGAGAGAGAGAGAGAGAGAGAGAGAGAGAGAGAGAAGAGAGAGAGAGAAGAGTAAGAAGACAAACCAGAAAGGCATTCTTGAAAAAATCAGGAAAATATAAAAGAATATTACACCAAGCATAAGACATAAAGAAAATACAAACAAAAAACAGAAAACAAAGAAGACAAACTAACAAGGAAGGGACATGGGATTACAAGATAACAAGCTGATAACGTATCTGGTTTTCAAGGCATTATACTATATCAGAAACCTGAAACCTACACTTCTCCACACACACCGAACACACGAAGAGACAAGAAAACAGGAGAGAGAGAGAGAGAGGAGAGAGAGAGAGAGAGAGAGAAGAGAGAAGAGAGAGAGAGAGAGAAGAGAGAGAAGAGAAGAAGACAGAAGAGAAGAGAGAAGAGAGAAGAAGAGCAGAAGAGAGAGAGAGAAAAGAGAGAAGAGAGAAGAGAGAGAGAGAGAGAAGAAGAGAGAGAGAAGAGACGAAAAGAAAGAGAGACAGAGAGAGAGAGAGAGAGAGAGAGCAGACAACAAACCGACAAGACATACAGACACACATACAGATCGAGAAAGTGACAGGGAGCACTTACGTTTAAGTAGCAAAGTTTTTAGTATGAAAGCTCCAAATACTAACGTTACTTTCTTCAAGTTTAGGCCTGTCCATTTCCTTCATTTGTAATGGAATAACTTAGCTGGTAAAAACGTACAACTTGTCATCTGACGGCAAATGAGGAAACAAGTTCGAGTCTTTCCACTTAAGACTTAGTTTAAGGAGTTTTGTCCCTACCCACTCATCCTCTCCCCAAAGCTGACTCTGGTTCCGCCTCTACTCCCCAGAAAGTCCATCGAATGAGGGCGGCTGGAGTCCCATGTGAAAACGCTCGTAGAGCACCAGCTTGCAAAATATGTTGGAAAACCTTCCACCTTCTATCAAAGAGCAGGCTGAATTATGGTCGATGGTTTAGATGGTTATTAACATCATGGCTTAGGTAACATGAATATATTTACATGACGTGAACTTGTTTAGATGACATGAACAAACTGCAATCTGAAGTGGGATGGGTTCCATCAAAATCACCTTGCCTACACGGGAAAGTGGAGGGGGTGGCCTGGTGGTGAGAGCGCTGAGCTCGTGATCTGACGGCCTGGGTTCGAGCCACCACTGAGGCAATTGTTCGACAGGCTTTTTCCTTGGAGTTAACGAACCACTCCCCTGAAAACCTTCGGATGAGACGATAAACTGAAGTCTGTGAGTGAATGCACGCAGAATGTCTTGCGCACACCTCATATCCCAGTCCTCCTTTTGGAAGAGTAGGCCACTGAGTGCAGGTAAGAAGGGATGACTAAATCTTAAAACCCATACATACTGGTCTTATGTTTAAACATCATTTCCGAGAGTTGGCATGCGACTACCTTAATGGTGGGCAAAGAAAACACGATCACATACGCGAAATCTTACCATTGGTGAACCCAGAGCGCTATCCAAAGAATAAAAAAAAAACAACCACAAACAACCAAACTTGCCAAAGATAGGCTGCCTAAGTAGATAATGCACAGTGCAGTATCCCCCCCCCCCTACCCCCCAAAAAAGACTCCTCAAGGAGTTTGCAAGACAGAAGTCTCTCAAATTCTTCCTCCATTCCTCCACACTGGCCTCAAGAGAGAGCAGATGGCAGTTTGTAAACGGACTGATTCTAAATCTAGCCAAGGTACGGACACTAAATACAGTTTCCCTTCCAGCTTTACTTAACTTCACTTCCGCATTTCAACGTTCACTTCCGTGACAGTTTTCCTCGGAAATATTGCCAGACATTTTCCTCGTCTTTCCACGCGGAAAAGGAGATTCTACGAGACTCTCAGGACATGGTGCCAGTAAGGAAAGGAAGAAGGAAGGAAGCGAAAAGGGAAATGAGAGTACTGACAGAAAAGCAGAAAAAGTTAAGGAGTGTTGCATGGGGGTGTGTGTGTGTGTGTGTGTGTGTGTGTGTGTGTGTGTGTGTGTGTGTGTGTGTGTGTGTGTGTGTGTGTGTGTGTGTGTGTGTGTGGCGTACGTGCGTGCGTGCGTGTGTGTGTTTAGTTATCATTATTTACTTATTATTTATTGACTTCATTATTTTATATCGAGGATAACGGAATAAGCACTCATGTGCTTTTTACATCCAGTCCCCGTGTGTATGCAGTTTTGTAAATGTCATCTGTTCTCACCGGCACATAATGGCCTACTCTTACGACAAGCGGAACAGGATTTAACGTGTGCGCAAGATGTTCTGCGTGTGTTCGCACACAGGGCTCGTTGGTTTGTGTTGGTGTGTGTGTGTGTGTGTGTGTGTGTGTGTGTGTGTGTGTGTGTGTGTGTGTGTGTGGTGTGTGTGTGTGTGGAGCGAGACAGACAGACAGACAGACAGACAGACAGACAGACAGAACAACATAACACACACAACCACAAGACAGACAGAGAGAAAGACACAAGATAGACAGACGGAGGAAGAAAGAGCGAGAAGGGGAGCCATAATGACAAGTACAAGTGACAGAGAAAAGGAGACTGTGAAGAAGAAGAAGAAGAAGAAGAAGAAGAAGAAGAAGAAGAAGAAGAAGAAGAAGAAGAAGAAGAAGAGAGAAGAAGACAACAAAGAGGAGAAAGAAGGAGGAGGAGGAGGAGGAGGAGGAGGAGGAGGAGGAGGAGGAGGAGGAGGAGGAGGAGGAGGAGGAGGAGGGGAGGAGGAGGAGGACAGGAAGAAGAAAACGCTGAGGAGGAAGACGACTAGGAAGAAAAATAGAAATTGGGAGAGAGAAGTAAACCAATAAGAAATTGAAAAAAATCTTTTAAAAACAACAACAAACTAAAAAACAAACACAACAAAAACCCCACAAAGAAACGAACTTTCAAACAAATTACATCAACACTAGGTACCCCCCAGTTGAGAATTGAGACACAAGTGTCTGAGCACACACACCCTTCCACCCCCCCCCCCCCCCCCCAACCTCCTCCCCCATCCCCAATATCCTCCCCCTCCATCCTTCCTCTTTGACAACGACTCCCGCCCAGACGTCGCTGGGTCATCCCCGTGGTTCATCAGACTATTCATTCCCGCGTTTAATGCCACAGCGGTGTTCAGCTGAATGCTAATGTTCGCGTTACGGCGTGATCGGGGAATTAACGCGGAATTCTAGCTTGATGGCTCCAGGGTAAATGGCAGTGTTTATGATATTCGAAAATGTCCATGACTACTTATATGTGGAGGATGGATGTTCATCACGATTTTTTTTGGTAAGGGGTGGGAGGGGGGGGGGGAAGGGTCGCAAAAACTTGTCAATATGAGCTCCTTCCTCTGTCACTAACTACTACCTACTACTCCTACTCTACTACTACTACTCTACTACTACTACTACAACTACTACACTACTACATACTACTACTACTACCACTACTTCTTCTTCTTCTTCTTCCTTCTTCTTCTTCATTCTTCTTCTTCCTTCTTCTTCTTCTTCTTCTTCTTCTCGTCCTCCTCCTTCTTCTTCTTCTTCTTCTTCTTCTTCTTCTTCTTCTTCTTCTTCTTCTTCTTCTTCTTCTTTCTTCTTCTTCTTCTTCTTCTCCTCTTTTTCTTCTTATGATTCTCCTTCTTCTTTCTCTTCTGCTGTCTTGCTGCTGTTGCAGTTATTATTAGTTATAGTTGGCTGCTACCGTGAATTAGTATGTTGCTGTTGTTATTGCTCTTGATTTTCCTCTTTTTCTGGTCTTTCTTCGGTTGCTTTTTTTTTTCGGTGTCCTCCTCGTTCTAATTTTTTTTTCTTCATCTCGTTTCGTCTCCGTTTTCTCCCCACCCCCTCTTATCTTCTTCTCTTCGCCACTTTAAAAAAAATCTTTTCTTCCCCTTATTCTCTTCTTCCTTCACCTCAATTTCCTTCTTTTTTCCTTCCAACTTTTACTGTTGTTGTTATGTAGCTATGTGATTTTTCTGTCTTCTTCCTCTTCTTATTCTCCTCTGCTTTACACCATTTTCCTCTGAGCATCAAAATCACAGTAAAGACAACAGTTTAAAACAAACCCCCAAAAAGAGCAAAATAAGCAACCGAAACAAATCCCGATAAAATATAACAAAAAACACAAACTATAATCTGCAACACACAATGAAAGCTAATGCTAGCCCATACATCAACCCCCCCTCCACACACACACCTTCCACCCCACCCCTGCTACACACACGCATGCATGTACGCACGCACGCCACACACACACACACACACACACCACAGACAGACACACACACACACAGACACTCACACACTGCGCAGGCCACGCACACACACACACACACACACACGACACACACACAGTCAGACTCATAGACACAGACCACACATACACAGACACAGACACAGACACAACACACACCAAACACACACACACAACACAACACCACAACACACACACATCACACACACACACTACACACACACTGAAAGGCCTATTAATATATTATCGCCTAATCCTGCTTCGATTTTTCTTCCTCTAGTTATTTCTCTTTGTTGCTTAGTTTCTTTTTATTGTCTTCTTCCTTTAATAGTCTAAATGGGCAAATAATGGAGCTGGGGCGAGAGTCATCAAACACTGTCACTAGTCTCTGCAGCTTCTGTTTTCTTCGTCGTCATTTCTTCTCTTCGCAATTTTCTTCGTACGTCATTCTTCGTTCTTCTGTGTGCTGCTGTGCTGCTGCTGTGTTGTGTTGTTGTTGTGTTGTTAGTGTTTTTGTCTGTATTTGTTCTTGTCTTCTTCTTCGAGGAATGCTCAGACAGCAATACTGTTGTCAGTCATATGAGCAAAAATGAGTTGTACTACTACTTCTTCTGGTATGTTTGTTTTCTTCTTCTTCTTCTTCTTTTCTTCTCTCTCTCTCTCTGCGTCTACAGTATCTCTCTTCTCTCTTCTTCTCTCTCTCTTCCTTTTTGGTAACTTTCATTTAACAGTTAGCGTGCGTTTGCTCTGTTCCGTCACTTGTTAGGGAAAAAGTTTTTTGCGAAAGGATACGTGTTTTAATTTACAGAATAGTAGAAGGATAGTAGTGTCAAAATCTATGTAGAAAACCACATCAAATTGCAGCCCGCACATCCTCCTTAAAAAATGAACGTTGAGAAGAATTGAAGGCGGTTGGTCATGGGAAGAAATAGGTTCTGTATTCGGAACAAGTCACCCAAAATAGAAGACAGCACCTGTGAATGGTCACTTGATTAGTGTATATGTTTCCTGTCCTGTCAGGTGTGTGTGTGTGTGTGTGTGTGTGTGTGTGTGTGTGTGTGTGTGTGTGTGTGTGTGTGTGTGTGTGTGTGCGTGTGCGCGCGCGTGCGTGTGTGTGGTTGTGTGTGTGTGTGTGTGTTTGTGGGGAGGGGGGTGACAAGGCAGAGAGTGAGAGACAGAAAGACAGACAGATACAGCGGCAGAGAGAAAGAACGAAAGTGTAAAATATAAGATAAACCAAATTTGGGGGAATTAGTGGACAGTACTTGTGTCTTGCGCAATCTAAGATACTGGGAACACATGTTCAATAGAGAAGTAAGCAAAAGGATGGCATCAACAATATCATGAAGAAGTGAAACAAGGCGATGGGGTGGTGGGCCATGTCCTCAGGTGAACAAGCCGACATCACATGCTGCACTCGATGGGCACACTGGAAAAAGGAAGAGGGGCAGGCCGTTAGGTACATGGAGGAGAACTATAGAAGAAGAAATGAAAATAATGGGCAAAACATGGAATGAAATCAGCTGGCTTGCCAAGACAGAGATGGCTGGAGGAGACTTGTTGGCGCTTTGCTCACCCGGAGCGGGAGGATTAAGAAGACGTTGGAGTCTGGAGTCTACTTTGAAGACTTGAAGAACTCTTTCTTTCTTTGAATGTTTGCAGCTTATTTTGGGCTGCCTCATTTTCTGTGAGCCACCGAGTCAGAGACGATTTTCTTTTATTGAATGACGATCAATGACGATGAGGATGATGAAACAATGCTGCTGTGGAAGTGTATCTGCTTTGAGACTACGTGGCAGGCTGTACTCTACGCTTACAATCAAAATATATCCTGGTGTCAACCGGGCCCGAGAGACAAAAGACACCTACAGTATTGGTCATGTGATTTGAGCATTACTACTCAAAATCGCATTCATAGAGTGGATGAAGCTCGACTGTGTGGTTCTATGACTGGAATAACTTACCTTTGGAGTCTAGAACAACTGCATAGATCTAATACAATCTTTATTGCCTCAAGCCAGTTCAGGAATATTCCATTTTAAGGAATTGATGCAACACAACACTTATCCTTCAGTAGCTCTGTATAGCTAGTAAGTTAGAGTTTGTTTTCTCTCTCTCTCTCTCTCTCTCTCTCTCTCTCTCTCTCTCTCTCTCTCTCTCTCTCTCTTTACTCTCCACCCCCCCCCCCACCCCCGCGTGTGTGTATGTGTATGCGTGCGTGCGTGCGTGGTGTTTGTGTGTGTGTGAGTGAGTGACCACTCCTGCGCCACATGGTCAGTGCTTTAAGCGATAAATCCCAGACAGTTGCAGGTGCCACTGGTCATCGCTTAAAGCAAATAAACCCAGGCCACTGTGCAGGGTTATCAGACAGGGAATCTGGCTTCACTACCCTGATCAAGGTTTCTGCCTCCTCCTAGCCCTCAGTCCTGACAATGCCACTTTCCCTGATTGGCTCTCAAGCATCTCAAGAGGACCTAACCCTTCCCCTAATCCCCTTTGATCGCACTTTCCACATGGTCCCCTCGGCACGTTTCTGTGACAACATACCCCTCTGAAGCAAGAGACTCTAGTCCTATAAATTCATCTGCGATTCTCTCCTCCATCGTTGTATTAATCCACAGTGAGTGCTCTGGCTCTGGTTGTGCTGGTTAGGTCAGAACTGACGCCAGTGTAGTGATGTAACACAGCGTTGCCACAGACTCCATCAATATATCAAGCCACGCTGGGTCAGCGAATGAAAGATTCATCGACATTACACAGGATCGCTGACCTGTCTCTGCCACCGTCACTAAAAGTACCGGTCTCCGGTACTGGGAGGAGGGTACTGTAATCGCCTGGCTTCATACTAGCAGACGTGACCAACTCAATCTCCGAAGTAATGGCTAAAAAAAAACACTGCAACGTTTCAAAAAAACTGTAGTCCTAGGTATCTGTGGTATTATGACATTGACTTGATTTGACTTGGCCTCAGTCCTTGGGGTTTTGCACTGAATATTTCAGGCAGTGTGTGGGTCGTGTGGTTTATGGAGCCTATCCCTGTCCAGCAGGCATCATAATTCAGTTGCACTGAGAATCTGTCTCGTATGCAGAAGGTCGAGGGTTCAAACTCCTTAGTGCCCATTGATAAACTCCCTGTGGACTTTTTGTTTAAACCATTTTATTCAAGTTCATCATGCTGCACATTGTTATATAATAAGTATGGTATTGGTTATGGTTCCCTGTGGTTTTCTGACCCTGAGAATGTGACATGAAGAAGCTGGGTATGGCTGGGGTAGAGACACTGAAATGAGCGGCGTAGGAACAGCAGCAGAGGATGAGGCAGCAAAAAACTAACTAAATAAAACAAAACCAAAAACCAAAACAAACCAAAAAAACCTCCTTAGCGCCATCTTATATACTATTCTTTAAAATAGGACCTTTCCCAGATCTAAAAAAAAAAAATTAAAAAACAGTGACTAGATCTAAACCAAACATTTAGCAGAGTGCAAAAGAAAAGCGTACCATGTGTTTGCAGCACTCATTTAGGAAACTGACTCAAAACACAACGACTGCAACACCAACTTTGGTGCTTTCTTTCCACGTTCGTCTGTGCAATGTCAAAGATGGTCCTTCACTTTACTTGAAGAGTATACACGAAGGGGTGAGGGGAAAGTGAGAACTGGGTCCAAATGATTTTCTCCGACTGGCGACGTTCCATTAGGACGATCATGGCATCTACCCTGAAACCGATAGCCTGGCTGTGGCCAGGGGCCCCGAACCTCCCGGCTGGAGTCTCGCCCTCACAGGGCAGAGGATCTGGGTCAGACATATCACTTGTCTCTTTGCCTCCTCCCTATTTTTGTTTCCTGGAGGAGAACGAGTGGTGGAAAGAGTTATATATTGAATTGTGTTGTGTTGCATTATATTGTAGATACCAGTTTTTAATCCCAGGCAGATTTCTCTGGTAAAAGTTGGACTGCTCTCCCTGAAGACATTGTGTTGCATATTATATCTACCCCCCCCCCCACACCACGTTGGTGTGTGTGGGGTGCGTGCGTAGTATGTGAGAGAGAGAGAGAGAGTTCCCTTTGAGACAAGCTTTTCCTAAAGAACTGTTTAATAGGACAACTCTCTTTTACAGAAGTTTCTTACACATGGGTTAAATGAAAGCTCTTTGCATAGCTAGGCCAAAAGTGTTCACAGCCAGTTATTGAGTGTGCGAAGTGCCAAATGACAGAATCATATTCTTCCCCGTGAATATACAGATTTATGGCAATAAATGCAATGTTCTCTGTGTATTGATGGGAATGTCCTTATTCATTCATTAATTCCTGGCGGGAAAAACAGATTTTTTGCTAATTCATTCCCGCTTCTCTCAAATATATCCAGCTATTGATGTATTTTCGGGAATAAAGTATCGTTGCTTTGAATAAAATGGACAGTTCGATTAATTTTTTTTTCAGTGACGGGGTTGAGCCGCTGGACTTTGTCAGATTGTTGAATTTTCGCGGACTTAGATAAGGCAGATACAGAGACAGAAAGACGGACAGAAAGTCAGAAAACAGATACACACGCACGCACGGCACACACAACACACACACACCACACACACACACCACACCACCCACCATACAATCCAGACCAATTCACATTCAGCTCTTTCCTTGTTTGTTTACCCTGCCTACCCAAAGACAACTCGCAGCAAAAGAAAACAAACTTAACTCCTTCAATGCCACTCCACGAGTGTGGCCAGGAAAACACAGGAGGCTTGGGGGACACTCCAGCAGGAGAGGAGACTCCCCCCTCCCCTGTTCCTGCACTCCCTGCCTGTGAATATTCCCGCTCTACTCCTCTGCTGAGGCACACACTCTTACCATTCAAAGCGAAACTTTTCTATCTATTGCTGACTACCACCCTTGTCAACTTGTCAAGTTCAGCTTGAAAGTGTGTGAGTGTGTGTGTGTGTGTGTGGGTGGGTGGTGTGTGTGTGTGTGTGTGTGTGTGTGTGTGTGTGTGTGGTGTGTGTGGTGGTGGTTGTATGTGTGTGTATGGGGGGTTTATGTGTGTGTTATGTGTTTGTGTTAGTGTTATTGTTGTTGTTGTTCAATTTAAAATTATCCACAATTGTGATATTAGACTAAACAAACAAACAAACAAAAAAAATTACATAAAATATTTAAGAAGACTTGGAAAATCCAGCAACGTCAGTAATGAACGGTTTTCGCGGAAATATGTTCAATGGTTGTTCCTTTGAATGTCCAATGCCATATTCTTTGTAAACTGAATTTAAACTGAACAGTGAAAAAGAATATGTTCACAAGATGTGGATGTGTGTGTGTGTGTGTGTGTGTGTGTGTGTGTGTGTGTGTGTGTGTGTGTGTGTGTGTGTGTGTGTTGTGTGTCTGTCTGTCTGTCTGTCTGTCTGTCTGACTGTCTGTTCTGACTGTTCTGTGTTGTTGTGTGTGTGTGTCGTGTCTGTCTGTTTGTCTATCTATCTTCTCTCTTTCTGCCTCCTTGCCCTCCTGTCTATGTGTGCTTCTGTGTGAAAAATGGAGGGAGGGGAACCGGACTCCTCAGCACAATGGAGGTCATTTCTCATCCCCTCTTTCTGCCTTCCATCTCAAAGATTGGCGTCTCCTAATGCTTTTAAATCACATTTCAGCTCCACAGAGAATGTTATCTTCCATCAGAAGATTTCATCTGCATTTTCATTCCTTATCCTAAAGTTTAATTTCAATCTTCTTGCTTTTCTGAAGTCGTTTCTCTCTGGGCCTACATGTATTGGAATGCGCGCGGAGGTAGGGGTGGGGTGGGGTTAAACAATTGATGCATGATTTTTGTTTTCTCTGAGTAAATGGCTTCCAGCATCTGCAATCATTCTCTCTTTGAATACACACAGAAACACAGACACACACACACCACCACACCCACACCACGCGCCGCGCGCGCGCGCACACACAACACACACACACACATAACACTCACTCGCGCACGCACGCACGCGCGCACGCACACACACACGCGCGCGTGCGCACGCATACATACGCAACAGTGGGGTGGAAATTTACAAATGGAAGTAAATAACCAGATGAGGTATAACCAAATGGAAATAGAAAACCACCAAGCTGAAATAAACACCGAAATCAAGAGCCAATGAAAGAACACTAATGAAAGTATAGTAATGGAAATGATAACTTTATGAAAATAAACACCCAAATGAAAGTAATAGCCAAATAGAAATAACAACCAAATAAAAATAAACATCCACATGAAAGTAATCGCCAAATGGAAATAATAACCAAATGGAAATAAATATTCAAATGAAAGTAATAGCCAATTGGAAATAATAGCCAAATGGAAATGATAGCCAAATGGAAGTAATGACCAAATGGAAATAATAACCAAATGGAAATAATGACCAAATGGAATAATAACAAATGGAAATAAACATAGATAAGTATAGCCAAAAGGAAATAATAGTCAAATGGAAATAATAGCCAAATGGAAATGACCAAATAGAAATATACACCAAGATGATAGTAACAGCCAAATGGAAATGACATCCAAATGGAAACAAACACCCAAATGAAAGTAAGAGCCAAATGGGAAAAAAGGAAATAATAACCAAATGCAAATAAATCAAAAATGGAAAGAATCCAACTTAAACGACAACCACATGGAAATAAAGAAACACCCGAATAAAAGCAACAGCCAAAAGGAAAGGTGTAGACAGACATCCAGGAAACAGTCAGGCAGTGACAGGCCTCAGAAACGAGGCGGAATGGGGCAACCTCAGTTCATGGGTGCCAGCCCTGAAATGAGATGGTGTGGGCGAGGAGGCACTTTATATTAAAGGAGAAGGGGTTTCCCAATAGGGTCTGCCTCCTCCTGTGCCTGCCAGACCAGAATGATATCGTCTGTCTGACTGTGATGAGACGGTTAACCTTTCCGGCGCTTGGCTTATATTAGGTTTGTGTGCATTTAAAGGCTTAGTCTGTGTTTGGGTTATAAGATCTTCACTACGAGTCTAACCAATATATTTAAGTGCCAGGAGAATAGTTTGATTGAAATTTCTGTTTTGCCTACTCATATATGCACACACACGCACGCGCCATTCTCGCACGCATACACGCGCACGTACATACACACACATCCATCTATTCAAATATACAATAATTTTTTTTATATTATGCTATCCATAACAGCTACTAAACGAAGGAAATGACAAGCAAATTCCTCAAACCATCAAAACAAAAGAGAAGAGAAGACTAGAGGGGGAAAAGTCGTACATTATGTCACTGATCTTTCCCCGTTCCCTACAGCAGCTATGAATTTTCAAGGTTTGTGTCTGTGTAAACAGAAAAAAAATAATCAAGATAAAAATTCAACATATAAATCAGCGATGCCGTTTTTCAGTACTGAAAAAAAAAACATTTACCCGCAAGAAAACACTAGGAATAATCTGTATCATAATTATGTCAGCATGACATCCGAGTCTTTCCACAGGAGAATAAACCAGTATGAGATATCTCTACCACATCAAACTAGCATAATCATCTCAGATGAAACTCAACACCTGGGGACAGCCAACATGAACGATCTTTAACATATCATACCAGAAGCACCACCCCGTCTGAAGATTGACCCAGGAACAAAACCCTGACAATTTTACACTACCACGTCAGCCAGGCATTCCAAGATCTGTCCCAGGGTTAAAACTAGAATGGATAACTTTTAAAATATTGAGCCAGGAACAACATCCAAGATTTACCCACAGAGGATAAAAGCAGAGGAGATAATTCTCAACATATCACGCCAACTTAGCAAAGACACTTTCCGACTCATTTCGCTGTTCTCGCTCCGCTGACCGAGTAAATGAAGCTGAAGATCAGCAGATCGGTGTAGACGTTGGATGATCCTCTCTCTCTCTCTCTCTCTCTCTCTCTCTCTCTCTCTCTCTCTCTCTCTCTCTCTCTCTCTCTCTCTCTCTCGTTGGTTGGTTGTGTGTGGGTGGTGTGTGTAATGGAGCCCTCTCTCTCCAGTCTGTGCAGGACGCATGGTCAGTCATACAAACTCCTGACAAATGCTTTGTAATAACGTTCAACCCGAGCTATAAAAAAAATCACATCATTTTCTCAAATTGAGAAACTTTTGAGCCGAAACTCTCCCGTGAAGCGATGAAACCAAACAACATGAGAAAGTCTGAAAACATCAAGGGATCAAACAAAACAAAACACAAAATACATTGGAAAGGCGCAGCTTGAGGATATATCTCAGGTTCAAAAACAGCTCCTAACTATATTTCAAAATAGACAGCATCTCCTTCGATTCAGAATTCAGAACCAAAGCTGAAAATAGCATTAGCTACTATTCATTCATTCCAGCCAGAAGCACTTTTCTGGCTTGATACTAGTTCTGTTTTAGACCATCTGTGCCAACACTTATTTGAGTTCCAGAGACAAGACGGAGAGAAGGTGTGTAACGACAGGGGGTAGTATTACTTGACAAGTTTTGTATCTGCAGACTTTGGGTCTTGTGATGTCTGAAACAAACTTGCTACCTTCCTTTTGTTTCTTTCTTTGTTTGTTTGCCTTTTGGTCAATTTCTTTTCAGCTCTTTCCTTTTTCTTTACAACCATTTTTTAAAGAAGCATTTTAAAAACTTTTCTTTGTTTCCTGCCGGTTCCTTTCTTGTCTTTGTGATAAGCAGGGGGGTTGTTGTTGCTAATAAACTGTGGAGACCCACATTCCGGCCACTGCCTACGTGAAGCAACCTACACACAGGATAGGAAAAGAACAGCCAAAATCACAGCGCTTGTATATGCAGGCGACAGCACACAAATACTCCACTATCATAAATCTGACGACAACTCTCAACGATATCTAAAAAGAACAAGCAAAAACAAACAAAACAAACACAAACCCCACCGGTATTGCGTCCAGGCTATGAGACGATTAAACCCCAAAAAAACAACATACACAACTACTTCAACGATAATGATAGTGATAGAGACGATGACACGACTTGTGGTGAGGTGGCGTAATAATGATGATTTGTTGTTTATTGTATACAACTGTATAGTAACGGCAAAATTCCCTGCCTGAAATTCGGGCTCTGTCACCGGGGACAGCACATCGCCACTAAAGCAGCGCAACCATTATTTTTTTTCTTATCCTACCTGCATGTGCATTTGTTTACCCATAAAGAGGCTTTTTTCTACAGTTTTGCCAGGACAACTTTCTCCTTGCCACGGTTTAGTGAACTAATCAGATGCACACGGACTCAGTTTATTGTCTCATCCGAAAGACTAGCACCGAGACCACACTCATGATCTAATGATGGGGAAAGTTTTGGGCCCAAACGGGATTACGAACCACCGCACACTCCGACCCGGACTTTTCGCTTTCTAGACAGGCGCGTTACCCTAGACCACCGATCCATGTGATGATGATCCCCTTGATGATGATAATGATGACTATGACAAAAACACAATTATTTCAAGATCTGTGGCTGGCTAACAAATTGGCAGCATTATCGACATAATCTTCTGTTCATTCTGCCAAAGGCCAACAGAAAGAAAATGCAAAGTAATTCTCGAAATAGTCATCTTCACATCCATAAATCCGTAAGGCAGTCTGCCAATCCGGCTTGCTGTGTTGAACTGTACGTGTTTTGCATTAATCTGTATGTATTTGTGATATAGTGTGTTATCTTGTGTTTGGCTGAATTGTGCTGTGCTGTGTGCTGTTGGGTTTGGACTGGACTAGATACTGTACAGTGGAGTGGGGGTTTTAAAAACTGAAATGTATTAATATATTGTATTACAGTGTATCATAATTGCACTTACAGTATTTGTTGTGTTATATTGTAGTGTGCTGTGCTTCACCGGCTCATGTGTGGTACTGTGTTGTGCTGTCTTCTTTTGTGTTGTTTTGCATCGTTTCCTGTTCCACTGTGTTACAGATTCATGGCCATTCGTGATACCAACCCAACGTTCATGTGTTGAAAGCAGTTTGGCATATTACATAAAATTCACAATACTCTCCCCAAAGAGAGTGCGTCGCCACAAGTGCAGCACCACTCTTGACCGGGTTTAATAGCTTTTTTCTTTGTTGTTCTGTGTGTGTGTGTGTGTGTGTGTGTGTGTGTGTGTGTGTGTGTGTGTGTGTGTGGTGTGTTGTGTTGTGTGTTGTGTGTTGTGTGTGTGCACCTGTGTGTGAGAGCTTTGCTGTGACAGCAAAAATGTCCAGTGTTCATTATTTTCAACCATCTGTCGCACACAGGGCAAGAGATAAAGTCGTGAATTATTCTATCGGCTTTTGCTTTCATCTCGTGTCACACACACCACACACACACACACACATGCACGCACACACACACACACCACACACACGCACGACACACACGCATGCATCACACCACGCATGCGCATGCACACACGCAGCTGCACACGCACAACACATATACACACACGTGCGCACGCGCTGGCAACATGAAGTGAGGCATAAACCATGATGAATTAAAAGTGGAGCTAGAGTTGCTATATAACAAAAAGAGAGAAACTGCTGACACTAACATGAATAAGCAATCAAACATTTTTCAACATAGATGCGGTTTGTAAAAACAGAGCTATTTTCAGACTGAGTTCCAACGATGGAAAATTCAAATTAAAGAAACACAACACGCACGCACACACACATACACACGCCGCGTGCAATGAAGAGAGAGAGAGAGAGAGAGAGAGAGAGAGAGAGAGAGAGAGAGAGAGAGAGAGAGAGAGAGAGAGAGAGAGAGAGAGAGAGAGAGAGAAGAAGAAGACAGAAGAAGACAGAAGAGACAGACAGACAGACAGAGACAGAGACAGACGACAGACAGACAGACAGACGACGGACGGACGGACGGACGGACGGACGGACGGACGGACGGACGGACAGACGGATGACGGATGACAGACAGGCAGACAGACAGACAGAGGGCTCTGCAAAAAATATGAAACACAGATTGCTGTCAACAGACACCGCGTTATCACAAATGAAGATGCTTTCTTAGTTTCCATACAAAGACTTTCAGGGTGTCCTGTCACATATTATGGTGTTCCAGTTACTGGAAAATCTCTTTATCACTCCTAATCTCTCTCTCTCTCTCTCCTCTCTCTCTCTCTCTCTCTCTCTCTCTCTCTCTCTCTCTCTCTCTCTCTCTCTCTTCTCTCTCTCTCTAATTTGCCTCCTTCCTTCTCTCTCTCTCTCTGTCTCTCTCTCTCTCTCGTCTTCTGTCTCTCTTCTCTCTCTCTCTCTCTCTCCCTCCCTCCCTCTCTCTCTTTTCCTCCTCTCTCTCCCTCTCTCTCCCTCTGTCAAATCCCCATGTCATTGTTTTCCCCAGAGTGGAAGGTATCAACGGATGTTGCATGATTAATACCCTCTGCAGCTAGGACATGACCCAGTCAATTCAGGATTTTACAATGGCAGCCGCTTAGACCACAGTATCCAGGGTCTTTGTTTCCCTAGTTTACACACAGCCCCGCTTTCCCCCAAACAAGCTGTCAGGCATTTGCTGAAGACGTGACGCTGCAGTGCCTCCACGTTCACACCACAGCACTTCTTCTCCCCAGTGGCCCTGCCCTGGCCGCAGATAACAAAAGACACTTCAGTAATCCCGGGTTCCATGGCATGAATTTTTCATACCACCCCCTCCTCCTCCAAACTCTTGCACACGCTCAGTTTAATGTACAGCGTGGTCTTTTTACGTAATCCTGCTTCAAACCAGGCCTCCAGAGAGTCACAGACTATGAGTGAAGTTGCAGATCAGGGGGCGAGTGAGAGAATAGAATCGCTAGCTGCAAGGTGCCATGATACTCTAACGGGACTTGCTGATTCACATCCTCAGAAGGCTGAGTAGAATGCGCGGAAAATCGTGTCTGTACTGGTCCCTGGAGAGCTATATATGCCCACTGATCAGGAGCGAGAGACGATCAAAGACTTTCTGAGAGGCGTGGGAAAGCCATTGTGGTTAAGTGCCGTTAACGGTACTCATGAGAACACGAGTGAGAAATCTTTGATGCCGGTCACTGGAACAGCTTCCACGTGTGTGTGCTGCTGGCTTTTAAAGACTGAAGTACTGGCCATGTGAAGGAGGACTGACCATCTGGTTCTGACATGATTTAGTCAATGTACGTAGCACAACATGAGGAAACCTCAGTACAGCAGGGGAAAGGCATCAAGCTACAGCTCATTTTTTAGCCCTACTGTCTTGGGGTTGGATTATGGTAATGATGCAGACAAGGGCCATACATAACCATTTGCAGACTGACTGACCATGTTGCCGGTCATAGCAGCCATTGGTTCGGAACTGCCGCCACAAGTTTTCACTTTGAAATGCTCTGAGACTGCTCACAACTTTTTCCCTTTCTACGCTGCGCGCGCGCACACACACACACACACACACACCCCGCACAGCACGCACGCACGCACGCACGCACGCACGCACGCACGCACGCACTACGCACGCCGCGCGCGCCACACACACACACACACCATAACCAACTAACCAGCCACAACAACTGGAAAAAGTGTGGCTTAAAAATGTACTAAAAAGAAAACAAAGCAAGCAAGAAAAAGCCATGACTACAAAAACAACACGTAACAACAGCATGATAAAAAATATGGTTATAAGCAATGAGAGATCTATGAATATTCATATTCTCCCCAGAGAAATTATTTGTATGTTAATAAGCTTACAGTAACATGATGATATTTCACAACGATCAAACACAATGTTCATCATAGGAATTTACTGAATGCAGCATACGGTTTGCGTTTTTTTTTTTTAATCTACGATCTCCGTATGTAGAGTGACACAGTGCCCTTATGAGTTAATTAATGGATGGAATGGAGGGACGGAGTGAGAGAGGGAGGGAAAGAAAGAGAGGGAGAGGGTGGGGGAGAGGGTAAAGAAGAGAGAGGGGGAGAGAGAGATGAGAGAGAGACAGAGCAGAGAGACAGAGAGAGACAGAGACAGAGATAGTCTACAGATAGAGACAGAGTTGATGAGATTGCCGTATCAACAGCAAAAAATATATAAATGAATAAATAATTAAATGGAAAAATAGAAATAAACCCCGCATATATGCTGCCATTACACTTCAAAAAACCATCACACTTCAAAAGGCAAATTCATTTTCATCTCTTTCGCAACTCGTGTGACATTACCAACTGCTCTTTTTATTCTCCCTCATTCAGTCTTTATTATGTTTTCAGTCCATTAGTTTTCTTTTCATTTCAAACAATCTGAATGTAATTTTACATCTATGACTTTTCGGGGGGGGGGGATAGAACATTTTTAAAACAATATTGTAGCTGCTTGTTTTATAGGTGCCAGCAGGTCCAAAATCTCTTACTCCGTTATCACCCAACTGCGCGAGCTAATTAGAAGTGGATCGAGTTTGTAAAAACACAAAAGAAAGCATTTTTTACAAGGTTTCCTCAATGTATTGTCAAGTCTTTCTCCAAATTGTGGACAAGGCTTCTGCTATTCTCACGCTTCTGGGTATCCACACAAGGATAGTGTTTATAATTCTGATAGGCCTGATAATCAAGCCATCACACTAAACTCCCATCGCCAGTCCTGCTGGTGGGAAGGACAAAAGAAAACGAGAGAGAGAGGGGGGGGGGGGGACGACAGGAGAGACACACACAGAACAGAGAGAGACACACAGAGACAGAGAGAGAGGTGTACAGATAGAAAGAGACAGACACAGAGCCAGAGCAGAGAGACAGAGTTCTCTGTCTTGACTGTTAATATTATTTCTTCACTTTACAACCCCTGCATTGTTCAGTGAAATATGTGGGGAGGGGAGGGGGGCGCTGGCGTGTGTTGATTCTGCGTAATTCTGCCCCAACCAAATTCTCTCTCTCTCTCTCTCTCTCTCTCTCTCTCCTCTCTCTCTCTCCTCTCTCTCTCTCCTCTCTCTCTCTCTCTCTCTCTCTCTCTCTCTCTGTGTGTCTCCCCCCCCCCCATATGAAAACTGGTAGCTAGCTAGCTAGTCTCAAGAGTGGCTGGGAATCCCAATGGGATCTTCTTAATTGGGCACCGTTCTCTAGACATGAAGTGTGAAACGTGGCTAAAGCCACAAGACTCATTCACTCACAGCAGTGCTTCTGATGACCACAGACAGAAAAGGGGTTCTCTCTCTCTCTCTCTCTCTCTCTCTCTCTCTCTCTCTCTCTCTCTCTCTCTCTCTCTCTCTCTCTCCAGTCCCCTCCCCTGTTGATGAGCATGAGTGAAATGCTAACAAAGGCAGGGCAGCGAGCTCCCTGAGGGCTGCCAGTGTGTGTGTGTGTGTTTTGTTTTGTGTGTGTGGTGTGTGTGTGTGTGTGTGTGTGTGTGTGTGTGTTGTGTGTGTGTGTGTGTTGTTGTGTGTGTGTGTGGTGTGTGTGTGTGTGGTGAGGAGGCGGGGAGGTGTGTGTGAGAGAGAGAAGAGAGAGAGAGAGAGAGAAGACAGACAGAGAGAGAAGACAGACAAGACAGACAGACAGACAGACATAGCCAATCCAGCAAAGTGCCCTCACCTCCCTTATCAGTAATTCTCAGGGCAGGACCCTGGACAAATTTCTCATTCTACAAAATTAATGTGCCCGAGGCAGAGACAGACAGGCAGGCAGGAAGGGCTGACTGACCATGTGGTAGTCATTTAGTCACTGGCGGGCTTGGCTCTGCTGCTGTACTTCTGC
>CM060319.1:70227673-70237673 GCA_030674155.1 Stramonita haemastoma
GAGAGCAGCCAACGCAGACGTAGCATGAATCCTCAATCAACGTGCCGGAAATGACATCACGGGGTAATTAAGCGTAAACGCGTCATCCGAGTCACGTGCAGACAGCCCTAGACCCCCAGGGGTCAGTGACGCGTGGAGAGTGCGGATTTCATGCTTGGAGGGCGGAAAATTCTTGACACGAAAGAACTGGACTTTATCTCCTTCTTTTTGTTTTCTTTGCTTGAGAGAAGAAGGAATCGGAGCTGAAAAGACAGAAATAAAACTTGTCTTCGAATTTCCAAGAGTTCATTTACTGATTGTTTATTTTGTTTGATTTATCTTAAAGTTGCTGTCGTTCTGAGAAGAGATCCATTAATTCTTTTAGAGTTATTTGCTGATGTTTGTGCAATTTTTGAAAGATCAAAGATCCAAATTACATTTATCAGCATTGCTCTCAAATATTTCTGTTTTTTCCCCCACGCGTTTTTTGTTTGTTTTTTTTGTTTTTTTTTTTTTATTTTTTGGGGGGGGGGGGTTGCATTTTATTCTTGAATTTCCTCTGACTGCCCCAACCCATTCCTACCCTCTGTGTGCTCTTTGTTGATTATTCTTGCGTGCAAAATCAGCACACGAAGGCAACAATGTTTTGTGCAGACGTTGTACATGTTCAGTAAGATTCTATTTACTGGCCAGTTCACTGTACATACTTGATGACATAACAGTAGAGTTGTCTTTTCTCCTTCCTGTGGTCGTTATCAGGATGATTCTCCAAAGCAACAGGCATCTTTTAACGCTGAAAAGACAAGGAGCAAGGAGGACAGCTCAGAGTGACACCACTATTTGCGTGGAAACATTCGCCTTTGCAGCTATCGTGGCTTGTGGTAATACTTGGTCATAAGGCTGATTCATGATCCAGTCAAGGATGTGCGTGTTGTACTGCAACATGGTGGCCCATATGGTGCCATTATTAAGTCCAATTAAATGCCTTCTTGAACTCTTTGAAAACTTAGTACATGTAGCTAATGTTGAAGCTGTTCCTCATAAAGAAAATATGCTTAAGGGGTGTTATTTCTAAATTGAAAAATAATTTTTTCTTAAGTGATGATAATCTCAGCCACTGATTCAGTACTCTCAGTGAAAAAATCTATTATGATTATAAAATACAATTAATACCATTGACAGCACGATACTTCTGCTCTACCTCTTATTTGCCTGTTTCAGATGTATGAGAATAAACAACTAGCTGCTCAAACATCTGCCACCTTTAGAATACAACCAGCATACATCGAAGAATTCGGTGAACATCTCTTCAATGAGTAGTTAAAGACGCAGAAGAAAAAGCAGAAGCAGAAAGAAGAAGAAGAAGACGAAAAAGAAAAATAAGTAGTAGTAGAAGAAGAAGAACAACAACAACCACAACAAAACCAGAACCAGAAGAACAAGAAAAACAAGAACAAAAAGAACAAGAACAAGAAGAACATGAAGAACAAAAAGTAGACGTTACTAGGAGTTTGAATTCTTCTTTAACTGCAATACGGACAAGCGATAAAAACTGGTCACCAGCAAAGACAGACTGGCACAACCTATCCAAAGCAAGTCAGAGAAGAGGTCTCAGAAAAGTAAGCACAAGATACAGATGCTCACAAGCGATGGAGAAAATCCTGCTCAGAGCTACACAAAACCCCTATCAAATGGAGACTTAAAAGTGTTGAAGCATAAGGGAAGATGTTCACAAGCGATGGAGAAAATCCTGCTCAGAGTTACACAAAACCCCTTCAAATGAGACTTAAGTTGAAGCATAAGGGAGATGTCACATGTATGGAGAAAATTGTCAGAGTACACAAACCCTTAATGGGACTTAAGTGTGAATTATCTAAGATATGACAACCCACAGGCAGCCAAAAACGTGGCTCCCAAATTGGAAATCAACGGGAAAGAGGCGAAACAGCAGCAGCACTGCATTGATCAGCATGGTCCCTTACTGCCTCTCCTCTTCGCCTCTTAACTTCAATGAAGCCCGCATGCGTTGCACACAAAACATGCGTTTGCATGCATATGCAGTCGCGTGCGCCTCTGTGTGTGTGTGTGTGTGTGTGTGTTGTGTGTGTGTGTGTGTGTGTGTGTGTGTGTGTGTTGTGTTGTGGTGTGTTGTGTTGTGTTGTGTTGTGTGTGTTGTGTTGTGTTGTGTTGTGTTGTGTTTTGTGTTGTGGTGGTGTGTTGTGTTGTGTTGTGTTGTGTTGTGTTGTGTGTGTGTGCCGTGCGTGCGTTCACATGTGTGCTCACATGCGTGCTCTCTAATATCACTTTGGATGAGAGACACTATGTTAAAGAATTAGAAAGACACACGAGCGTATTTTTACTTTACTTCATTTTTTATTTCATTCTTTTATCTGGAAGGAAAATGGAAAAAACACTCATGTGTATTTACATCCAGTCCATGGTGTATGCAGTTTTATAAATTTTGTCATCCGTTTCCGCCAGCACACAGAGGCCTACTCTTCCAAAAAGCGATTTATTTTACTTATTTATTATTTTTAATCTTATTATTTATTTACTTAATCTTCTTCGAGATATGGAAGGTTTTAACATGTGCACAAGATGTTCTGCGTGCGTTCGCATATGGGACGTTGGTTTATAGTCTCATCGAAGGACATTTATGAATGTATGAATGGATTAGTGTGCACATGACACACAACATGCATAATGCGGCTTGTATAACGTAAAGTGTCTGTAATATTCAGTAATGTTTTGTGTTCATAATGTGTCCTACATCAACGCAAAAAAAAAAGCATCTTTCGATAAAAAAAAATTTCTCCCTGAGAGTAAGCCTAAAGCAAGGAATTTTTTGTAAAATTCTGAAAACCAATTGGTTTTTTATCCCCTTGTCATTGTTTGCTCATAAGCCAGCCACTGTGTCTCACGAGACGCTGGCCCCTGGCTGTGGGGCCCAAACACTACATCACTGCTCTGCCCGCTGTGCCGGATTGGGAGGAAGAAAAACAGAGCAGGAGTCACACTTCTCCAGCAGCCAGCCTGGGGGCTCCCTAACTTTTCTTCATTTTCATTCTTTCTTTTTTCTTTTTCTTACCTCTCTCACCTCTATGTATAGTCTAACTGGTCTATGTCTGTATCTCTTGTGGCTGTGTGTTCGTACGTACGTACTGTGTACGTAAGTATCGTACGTACGTACGTACGTACGTATACGTACTGTATGTATGTATGTATGTATGTATGTATGCACGTATCTATCTATCTATCTATCTATCTATCTATCTATCTATCTATCTATCTATCTATCTATCTATCTATGTCTTTCTCTCTCTGTCTTTGCCTTGCCTGATTACCGGTTTCTGTGTCTATTATTGTTTGTGTGTTTGTGTGTGTGTGTGTGTGTGTCGTGTGTGTGTGTGTGTGTTTTGTGTTGTGTGTGTGTGTGTGTTTGTGTGTGTGTGTGTGTGTGTATGTGTGTGTGTGTGTGTGTCTGTCTGTCTGTCTGTCTGTCTCTCTCTCTCTCTCTGTGAATTTTATTACTGTTGTCCCTATTTAAGGCAAAGCCCGATGAAAACAGCGATCCTTATCTGTAGCATTGGAAATAAACATTCATGACTAACGATTTAAGAATCATATCATTATTCATTTTTCATTTCCCTTCTGTCTGTCTGTCTGTCTGTCTGTCTGTCTCTTCTCTCTCTCTCTCTCACAGACACACACACACACACACACACACACACACACACACACACACACACACACACACACACACACACACACACACACACCAAATGACAGCCAGCGAAACAATCCAATCCAATCTTGTTGCTTACAATCCTACCGACCACAGAAGAGTCGCCTCGTAACATTTTTAACCCTCAGATTAAAACTGTACAACTCAATACAGATTAAAACAAAAGGTTTCAAGCCACGTATACTGTCATTCCAGCCAGAGAGACAGTCATACAAATAGGAGAGAGAGACAGACAGACAGAGGCAGACAGAAAGACAGACAGACAGACACATAGAGAAGTGTGGCATAAAGAGAACAGAAGGGGTAGATCCATGCCGGTGTGCGTACACAGACATACACAGACGGGCAGACACACACACACACACACACACACACACACACACACACCACCACGACGCACGCACACGCACACACACGCACGCACGCAAACACACACACACACCAGATATTAAAATCCTTGAATTTTTCATGTACACTATGACCATCAACAGACACAAAATTCAGATCCTATTCCCTACTCACCTCCGGGCTCCACACCCTTACCTTTTCGTCCCCCCCCCCCCTTATCTCTATCCACCCCTCACCTCCCCCTCCCTCCAATTCCACTTTGTCATCTTCACTGCCTGCAAGGCCAACAAATGGCTTTGGCATTCTGCAGCAAAATAGGCTGGCCTAATTATGGCATAATGAGGTTTGCAATTCGTTTTCCCCAGCACGAGTTGAGGCTGTCCATATAATGTGACATTTCCCTCTTGTTGTCTGCTCAGCGGTTTTTATATCCATCAGCGCACACACACATGCATACTATTGCTGACAGAGCACCTTTTCTGTGAGGGTTGGGTTGTTGTTTTTTTTTATAAAGATTTTGATGTAAGTGGGATTTCACCATGTGGAGTTCTGATCCTGCCCATCTGGCTCTGTCTCTTTCATTCTCTGTCTGTCTGTCTGTCTGCCTCTCTCCATTTTCCTGTCTGTCTGTGTCTGTCTGTCTGTTCTGTCTGTCTGTCTCTCTGCTCCTTGCTACTCTCCCTGTTTTCTCTGTCTTCTGTCTGTCTGTCTTGTCTGTCTTCTTCTCTCTTACAAAGAGAGAAAAGGAAAAGAGAGAGAGGAGAGAGAGAGAGAGGAGAGAGAGAGAGGAGAGAGAGAGGAGAGAGAGAAGAGAAGGAGAGAGAGAGAGAGAGAGAGAGAGAGACGAGGGGAGAGAGAGAGGCACGAGAAAGACAGATTTAACTGGCAGAATTATCATGATTTTCCCCTTTCTCGACACACACTAATATCAGTCTACATTCCCTTTCCCCCCTCCACCATTTTACGCACCCCCATCATAATATCTAATATCTTTCCCCCTCCATGCCCATCTCAATCCCTCACCCACCTTCTAGTCTTTCATCGCAATGACCCCCGGTAGGCCAACAAATGGCTTTGGCATTCTGTGGCAAAGTAGGCTGGCCTAGTTCTGGCGTTATGAGGTTTGCAATTCGCTTTCTCCAGCACGAGTTGAGACTGTCCCTGTAATATCACTGTTCCCTCTTGTTGTCTATTAAACGGTTTTATATGTAGACACAACGGAATTCTGGCGGGGGAAAAAAGTAATGTCCTTACTGTACTTACTGGGATCGTTTTGAAAAGAGTGGGATGTAAGTGGGATTTCAGGCAGGGTAACTCCATCTTTCCATCTCTCTCTCTCTCTCTCTCTCTCTCTCTCTCTCTCTCTCTCTCTCTCTCTCTCTCTCTCTCTCTCTCTCTCCAGTTCAAATTCTTTGTTTCTTTCTCTTTCGTTTATTTCTCTCTGTCACTCTGTGTTTCTCAGAGGGGGTGGTGGTTATTAAATTTGCTGGTATTTCTTTAAAAATTTTTTTTGTAACTTCATAATTAAGTATATCTTTAAAAAATTCTTTGGAGGACCACCACTCAAACTATATTCAAAATAAAAATAGATGTGTATGATCACTGTGTGTGCGCGCACATGCAAACCTTTGCTTGTGTTTGGGAATGCACGCCCTTGTTTGTATGAATTAACATGCATAAAAGTGTGTTTTTGTACAGATGTGCATGTGTATGCGCGCTCAAAAAAGGGATAGAGATATACAGATAAGCAGAGAAACAGACTCACAAGACAGGCAGACAAGACAGACACAGAAAAAAAGAGAGGGACAGTGTATGCGCTTTAGTGATTCATCCACACATAAATTCTCCCTGGTCTCTGCAGACACGATGTTCATGGCCATCATCACTTATTATCTCGGTGATTGCCACGCAATCATTCACACCACAAAGGGGGTGACTGGGGTTTAATGTGACTGATAGGCCAGTGGTCCTCTTCTGCTCATAAATCTCTTTTTTGTCTTTTTCAGCACTACCACATGCCCATGCCACACGCAAACACATAAAAGCAAGTGTGTAAACGCATGTGTGCGCGCACTCGTTGGCCCTTTGCATATACAAATACACATAAGTACACACACACACAAAAAAAAAAACACACACACACTCTCTCTCTCTCTCTCTCTCTCTCTCTCTCTCTCTCTCTCTCTCTCTCTCTCTCTCTCTCTCTCTCTCTCTCTCTCTGGTACTGCGTAAAATTTTATTGTTTAGTATCTTTTCATCTTGATGTATCCCTGAAAAGGCCGGGGACTGGATGTAAAAAAGCACACTAGTGCTTATCTATTATCCTCGAATAAAATACTTTGCCTTGCCTTGCCTTGCCTTGCCTTGCCTTGCCTTGTCTCTCTCTTCTCTCTCTCTCTCTCTCTCTCTCTCTCTCTCTCTCTCTCTCTCTCTCTCTCTCTCTCTCCTCTCTCTCTCTCTCTCTCTCTCAGCTAACCAACCAAATCGTCAAAATATACAGAGCTGGATCATGTTTATTCGGAGTTATATATGTTGGAGATGGTCCAGAGAGAGTTAACACATATCTTACAATGTTCTTCACAGCGTATTTTCCAGTCTGTGCACGCTACCAGCGGTGACTTTATTCCAGACTGATCGTGACGAACATTACCCCACATGGGGTCTGTCTGTTGTGTCACTAGTGTAGTGTAGTGTGGTGTGGTGTGGTGTGGTGTGGTGTGTGGTTGGTGTGGTGGTGGTGGTGGTGGTGGTGGTGTGTGTGTGTGTGTGCATGTTTAAAATAGGGACTGAAAAAGGTGCATAAACGACAGACGCAGAGAGAGTGAGACAGACAGACAGACAAGATAAGAGAGAGAAAGAGAGAGACAGACAGACAGATAAAAAAGGTAACAAGGGAGAGACAGACAGGGCAGCAGACAGACAGATAGAACCAGAAACAAACGCATACAGAGAATACTTTCATGATTCACCCGTAAGTCTACCCATATCCTCACAGACACGATATTCATCGCCATTATCTCTCGTTATCCTCATGAATATCGTACAATGACATACCACTTCAAAGGGGCTGACTGACTGGAGGTTTAATGTGACTGGCAGAATACTGATCCAGTTCTGCTGATAAACCATTTTCTTCACTCTGTCACAGCCAAGTCTGTGTATCACAAACCTAAGTGTGCACACACAATATACGCACGCGTGCGCATGCATATCCATGCACATACCCGCACGCACTAACAGACATGCACACACACACATACGTACACACACACACAACACACACACACACACACACACACACACACACACACACACACACACACACACACACACAGAAAGCGAACGCGCGTACTAATGATATTAACACGTACATGAAGACATGCATATAGAAGCGTTGCTCTTGTTCCTCCCTCCGCCCCCCTCTCTCTCTCTCTCTCTCTCTCTCTCTCTCTCTCTCTCTCTCTCTCTCTCTCTCTCTCTCTCTCTTCTCCAAGCTAAGCAATCGTCGAGGTAACAGCGTCAAGATTATGTTTATTTGCAGCGATAAATGTTGGGAGTTGGGGGGAGAGAGAGTTTTCCACAGATCTTGCCGCAGTGCTCACAGCCTGGCTGACAGTCTGTGCACGTTATCATCGGCCACTTTGTATTCCGAATGTATGCTGGACAACATTATCCAAAATTGGGTCTGTCTGTTTTGTGGCCAACGTGTGTGTGTGAGTGTGTGTGTGTGTGTGTGTGTGTGTGTGTGTGTGTGTGTGTGTGTGTGTGTGTGTGTGTGTGTGTGTGTGTATGTGTGTGTGTGTGTGTGTGCGCGTGCGTGCGTGCGTGCTTGCGTGTGTGTGTGTGTGTGTGTGTGTGTGTGTGTGTGTGTGTGTGTGTGTGTGTGTGTGTGTGTGTGTGTGTGTGAGAGAGAGAGTGTGTGTGTGTATGTGTGTGCGTGCGTGCGTGGTGTGTGTGTGTGTGTGTGTGTGTGTGTGTGTGGTGTGTGTGTGTGTGTGTGTGTGTGTGTGTGTGTGTGTGTGTGTGTGTGTGTGGTAATAAGAAAGCAAAGGGGAGAAGGACATGAGTATATGGGAGAGAAGAAAAGCAGAAAAATTAAGAAAGATTATTTCCTTGTTAGTTAATTAAATGGTTAGTTAGTTACTTACTTACTTAATTAATTAATTTGTTTGTTTGTTTGTTAGATAGATAGATAGATGGATAGATGGATAGATGGATAGATAGATAGATAGATAGATAGATAGATAGATAGATAGATAGATAGATAGATAGATAGATAGATAGACAGGCAGACAGGCAGAAAGATAGATAGATAGATAGATAGATAGATAGATAGACAGACAGACAGACAGACAGACAGACAGACAGACAATAGATCGATAGACAGACAGACAGACAGACAGACAGACCGATAGATAGATAGATAGATAGATAGATAGATAGATAGATAGATAGATAGATAGATAGATAGATAGACAGATAGATAGATAGATAGATAGATAGATAGATAGATAGATAGATAGATAGATAGATAGATGGATGGATGGATGGATGGGTGGATGGGTGGATGGGTGGATGGATACATACATACATACATACATACATACATACATACATACATACATACATACATACATACATACATACATACATACATACATAGTAGTAGGCACTCATCAGTCTCGGAAGACTATGGAGTTGCGCTCTAGTCTTTAGAGCGCAAAGCCTGGGCAAGTATGTATGGAGGGCAAGCTGTTACCCATGCAGCAGACCCCCCCTCTCCACGGCACTGGATTGATCCATTGGAAGGGCATTGACCGATACGAATGGTTCCAGTACCGTCGCAGGAGCCACCAGAACGTTGCCATATACCTACAGCCCCGAGCCGCTCTGGGACTCCAACTCCCCGATTTTTCCTCAGGGATGGTGTCTAAACACGACACCTGTGTGCATGCTGGTTTGCTATAATTTTGTCATCCGCTCCTACCGAAACACGATGGCCTACTCTTCCGAAAGGTGGAACGGGGTTTTAACGTGTGCGCAAGATGTTCTGCGTGCATTCACACACGGGGCCTCGGTTTCGAGTCTCATCCGAATGACTTTGACATTCAGTTCGATTTTTTCGTCAAACTGGGAAGAAAGGGCGAGGCTGGGTACGAACCCAGAAACTCACGATTTACATATTGGCAGGCGAACGTCTTAACCATCCTGCCACATACATACATACATACATACATACATACATACATACATACATACATACATACATACATACATACATACATACATACATACATAGACAGACAGACAGACAGACAGACAGACAGACAGACAGACAGACAGACAGACAGGTAGCAAGAACAAAAAACACAGACAGCGGCTAAGAAAGAAAAAAGAATGAAAGAAAAAAGAAGAAAGCAGAAGATAAGCATCCACAACCAGCCAGACAGAAATCGATGGTAAAACAGACAAATCATATATACATGTAAAAAGAAACCACCAAAAACAACAATAACAGACACATAAAAACAATAACAGAGAAACACTGGAAATCGAAACACACTCACACACCTACGCGCGCGCACGCACACACAAACACACTCACACTCACACACACACACACACACCACACACACACACACACACCAAAAAGCAAAAACACAACAATATTCCCGAGACAGTCTAGCAAGCCGTTCAAGTCATATCAAAGTGGAGAGAAGAGAGAGAGAGAGGAGAGAGGAGAGAGAGAGAGAGAGAGAGAGAGAGGAGAGAGAGAGAGAGAGAAGAGAGAGAGAGAGAGAGAGAGAGAGAGAGAGAGAGAGAGAGAGAAGAGTGAGTGAGACACAGAGAGACACAGATATATATATATATATATATATATATATATATATATATATATATATATATATTCTTTTATTTAGAAGATAA
>CM060319.1:70242673-70247673 GCA_030674155.1 Stramonita haemastoma
TCTTTTTCTTGGTTCTTTTTCCTCTTCTCTTCTTGTTTATCTTTAGAATGTTCTGGCCCCAATCTTAATCTCCTTGTGCTTGATGAACTAGCCCAGACTCAGCAAGAGTCAGCGAGCAGAGTCTCAATTAACCATCTTCATGTCTGCATTGCGTAATTTCATGCAGCCCAACGTGGCTGATTCTCTTTGTTTCTCTTTTTCATCCTACCTTCAGCCCTTTCGCCGTGATTTTGTGGGCGAAAAGTGTGTGTGTGTGTGTGTGTGTGTGTGTGTGTGTGTGTGTGTGTGTGTGTGTGTGTGTGTGTGTGTGTGTGTGTGTGTTGTGTGTGTGTGTGCGTGTGTGTGTGACAGACAGAAGACAGACAGACAGACAGACAAAGAGAGTAAGACAGACTGAGAGACGATCAGAAAGGGGCAGACAGACCGATACAGAGAGACAGAGACAGAGAGACAGAGAAGAGAGACAGAAACAGACAGACAGAAACACACATATTATTTATTTATTTATTTATTCTTTTATATCGAGGATAACAGAATAAGCAATCATGTGCTTTTTTTCATAGACAGAGAGAAGAGTAGAGAGAAGAGAGCAGAGAGAGAGAGAAGAACGAGACGAGAGAGGAAGAGAGACGAGAGAAGACGAGAGACGAGAGACAGAGAAAGACAGAGAGACAGATCACACACACACACACACACACACACACACACACACACACACACACACACACACACACACACACACACACACACACACACACCGCACAAAAACAATTCCGCCACACACAACAAAAGCTGTTTGTGCAGTAAAACGGCAGAAAAAGCCCTCTCCAAAAAGCTCATTAGACCAGTCCTTCCTTATTCCTGCAGCAGCTAGCCCCGCTCTCCTCAAACCAGCTCTCCCAAGGAGGCAGCTAGCAGGCAGATGCTCTATACACAGTGTGTGTGTCTGTGTGTGTGTGTAAACGCTTCTGAAGATATTGAAGGGGAAATCGCCACAAGCGGATTCCAATAGGGGAGTGTGTGTGTGTGTGTGTGTGTGTGTGGTGTGTGTGTGTGTGTGTGTGTGTGTGTGTGTGTGTGTGTGTGTGTGTGTGTGTGGTGTGTGTGTCGTGTGTGTGTGTGGTTGTGTGTGTGTGTGGTGTGTGTGTGTGTGTGTGTGTGCTGTGTGTGTGTGTCTGTCTGTCTGTCTGTCTGTGCATGTGTGTATGCGTGTGCGAGTGTGTGTGTGTGGTGAGAGAGTGAGAGAGACTGTGTGTGTATGCATGTGTGTATGAGTGTTCGTGTGCGTGTGTGTGTTGTGCATGTGTGTATGTGTGTTCATGCGCATGTGTGTATGTGTGTGCGTGCGTGTGGTGTGTGTGTGTGAGGGGGGGGGTGTGTTCAGCTCTAGGAGCCGTGTCTTGTGGAGAACAAACGAGAGCTTAGAAAAGCTTGGCTGGCTTCTGCATGGTGGCATTGCTTTTATGGGTTTTTTTTTCTCTGAATGTGTGTGTTTTTTTGCAAGTTTCCTACATTTTAACTTATATATGAGAGAGAGATCGAGACAGAGAGACGGAGACAGAGAGAGACAAGAGAGAGAGTGTGTGTGTGTGTGTGTTTGCCGGTGCGCGCGCGCGTGTTTGTGTGTCTGTGTGTTACCTGTGTGTGAATACATGTGTACATGGTTTATTGAACCTATCAGGTCAGTGTGAATCTCTTGTGGGTGTCTCCATTTTCCTTTGTTGTCGGAAAAAATATCTCCTTTGTGGCTCTATCTACTTCATCCTCCTTTTTTTCAGTAAAGACAAAATGAGAGCTAAGGCGAGACAAAGAGCGAAAGCAAAGCAAAGGTTACACCCTAACTCTAGCTTCCGAGTCAAGAAGTACCTTCTGTACAGTGCTAGTCCAAAAATATTTTGCTGATTTTTACATATTTCGTAAAATGTATTTAAAAAATGCACCCTGTACTTGTTTTGGGCATTGAGGACATAGAGCAATACCGAGTGGTCACAAAGAAAGTTGGAACTGATCATGAAATAAAGATGGCTTGTGTTCCTACAGTGTTGACCCCATAATTATATGTACAGTGGTGTACTTTGGAAGCAGCAGACAAAAGGACTGAAGGGGGTACAGTGCTGAAATTTAAAATTCAAACCTCCATATTTGTGCATAATCACACGAGAGATGAGTCAGAGTCTGGTCTTTCACAAAAAAGTAGATGCCTTAGTATGTGCGACATGAATGCAAGAGTGATGATAAGAAAACGGGAGGGAAAGTGGCAAAATATAAAGGTAGTGTGTAGCCAAAGTAAACACAGTGAAGCGAACTTTTATTTCCGAGGGTAACAGATCACCATTGAAGTGGTTTGGGTTTTGTTGTTGTTTTTATACCCAGTCCCTACCTTGACTAGGAACAGATACAAAAAAAAATGTGGTATAAACATAAAAGGAAAACAACCGAAAAAACTTTTTTCACCACAGCGAACATTAATCATAACTTTTTCAAGGAACAATCTCATATCAGATGATAAATCAGACAACTTTCGTAACTTTCCTTGTAAAACAATATGGAAGAAGGAGGAGAAGAGAAGAAGAAGAGAAGAAGAAGAAGAAGAAGAAGAAGAAGAAGAAGAAGAAGACACAAAGCAAGAAGAAGAAGAAGAAGAAGAGAGAAGAAGAAGAAGAAGAAACAGAAAAGAAAGAAAAGAAGAAAAGAACAAAAAACAACAACAAAACAACACAACAACAACAACAAGAATAAGAGGAAGAAGAAAGAGGAGAGAGAAGAGAGAGAGAGAGAGAGGAGAGAGAGAGAGAGAGAGAGAGAGAGAGAGAGAGAGAGAGAGAGAGAGAGAGAGAGAGAGAGAGAGAGGGGGGGGGGGAGACAGACGACAGACAGACAGACAGACAAAGAGAGAGAGACAGAGAAAGAGACAGGCAGACAGACAGGCAGGCAGACAGAGACAGACTGACACACAGAGGCAGAGGCACAGAAGCAGAGGACAGCAGACAGAGAAGACAGACAGGCAGACAGAAGAGACGGCGAGACAGACAGACAGACAGACAGACAGACAGACAGACAGACAGACAGACAACAAACTCGTGTACTTGATTCAAACTCGAATATTTAACTTGTGATATTTCGATATGCCAGACAAGTCTTTATACCAGGCTTTTGCCAAGGACAGAAATAGATGAATCACTCTTTCGATTACTTGCAAACACATGCACATATTTTGCTATAACTACAGATGAACAAATACTGCATGCTTCGTTTGCATATTCAGGGAGAAAAAGAGGGTGTGTGCGTGCGTGCATGTGGTGCGTGCGTACGTGCATGCGTGTGTGTGTGTGTAGTGTATGTGTGTGGTGCGTGCGTGCGTGCGTGCGTGCGTGCGTGCGTGCGTGCGTGCGGTGGTGTGTGCGTGCTGTGTGTGTGTGAATGATGTATGTATGTATGTATGTGTGTGGAGAGGGGGTCGTATTAATGTTGTTACTGATTTCGCTGACCTTGCTATTATTCTTCTTTTGTTGATGGTGGTATGCTACCAGGCAGGCGCGCGCGCGCGTGCGTGCGTGCGTGTGGCGTGTGTGTTTTCTTTCTTTCTTTCTTTCTTCTTTTATACGAGGACAATGGAATAAGCACCCATGTGCTTTTTTACGTCCAGTCCCCGTGTCTATGCAGTTTTTGTAAATCTTGTCATTTGTTCCCACTGGTACACAGTGTGTGATTCAGATTCAGATTCAGAATATTTATTGCCATTTAAGTCATGCAGACCTATTTGACACAACAAAACAAACATCAGGTTTTATCTTTCTGTGTGTGTGTGTGTGTGTGTGCGTGTGTGTGTCGTGGCTGTGCGTGCGTGCGTGCGTTTTGTGTGTGTTTGATAACCTACAGAGAGCTCAATTTAAAACTTTTTGACAAAGAAAAATGTCCTCTTGGATATGGATTTAAGAACAAAAAGAAGAATTTTAACTTTTAGCAGGATTTTTTCTCAAAAGTTGTCTGATCTTAAAACTACTCTTTCTCTGTGTGTGTGTGTGGTTGTGTGTGTGTGTGTGTGTGTGTGTGTGTGTGTGTGTGTGTGTGTGTGTGTGTGTGTGTGTGTGAGTGTGTGTGTGTGTGTGTGTGTCTGTGTGTCTGTGTGTGTGCGAGCGCGCGCGCGCGCACGCGTGTGTGTGTATGTGCGTGTGTGTGTGTGTGTGTTGGTGGGAGGGTGGCTGGCTGCGTGAGAGAGAGAGAGGGAGACTGAGAGAAAGAGAGGGAGAGATACTGCTTTGAACGAAAAATAGAGATGTTGCTGAGACGGAACCTGAGTTAGATCCATAAACCTACAGACAGAAACTGGACCGCAAATAAGCTACAGACACACAGACAGACAACCTGTTAAAGCGATGCTAGAGACTGAGTAATTACCTTCCAAACTTGGCGCCCATAAAGAAATAAGAGGCTTACGGAGAAGTGAAGTTTCATGCATGCTCCAAAGTGCCTGTGAAGTTCGTCTTTGTACCATACATGACATGGTGGCTTGCTGTAGCTCTAAACCACCCTCGCCAATTCCAATCAGACCCCTCTCACAAATTTCTTGGCAGCATCCCCAGAGCAGTTTTTTTTGCCACAGTTTCTAACTTCAACAGCCCCCCACCCCCACCCCTTTACTCCCTGGTATCTTTTCTTTACCGTTTTTCTCGTCAAAGAGTTCATGTCAAAAACTTGTTAGGGGCTTCAGATCTATGCAGAGAGATACAGAGTAAGAGTTGACAGAATGACGGTGTGTGCACGTATGTTACACAGACAGGCAGGCAGACGGACAGAAAGACAGACACATGTTACACAGACAGACAGACAGACACATGTTACACAGACAGACAGACAGACTAGTGTGTGTGTATGTGTGCATGCATATTAATGTATATTATTATATATATATATATATATATATATTATATATATACATACAACACAATACATATATGTATATGTATATGCATGCACGCATGTACATGTACCTATCCATG
>CM060319.1:70255173-70272673 GCA_030674155.1 Stramonita haemastoma
GGGCAGTGCAAGAGGATGGGAGAAGAAAGGGGGTTATAAAACCAACAGCTGTCTTATGAGAACTCGCCTTGAGCTCGTGGGTTTGTTATAAGGATATTATTTTATGGAGACAAAGTCATCCTGTCCTGTCTTTCCTGCTAGCCCCCCGCCCCCTGTCCTTTTCGCTTACAGAACTCCTCGCCCTTCGTATTTGTTAAATATCATTCTCTCTCTCTCTCTCTCTCTCTCTCTCTCTCTCTCTCTCTCTCTCTCTCTCTCTCTCTCTCTCTCTCCACACACACACACACACACACACACACACACACACACACACACACACACACACACACACACACACACACAATCCACACACACACAGCGCAGCATTAACACATATACATAATACTCACGCGCGCGCGTGGATGCACACATGAACATACAACATACACACAAACACAGTGACGCGCGCGCGCAATCGCACAAACACACACACACCACGCACACACACACACACCACACACACACACATACACGCACGCCACACACACACACACACACACACACACACACACACACACACACACACACACACACACACACACACACACACACACACACAGAGGATGAGAGAGAGTGAAGCAAGCTGGGGGTGGATGGGGGCATGCCCTATCTTATGGACAACTTTTTTCTGATGGACAACTTGTCACGACTAATTCCAAAGTTTCGCTGAAGCAACAAGGCAGTGCATGCACACAATTTTCTTTGTTTCTCGCCTAGAGCTCCAAGGTTCACCAATGGTGAGATTTTGTGTATGCAACCATTTTTGCCAACCATGAAGATAGCCACATTCCGAAGTCGGGGATAGTGCACATTATGAAAGCATGCCTGCGACTGAAAACCAACACAACAAAACACCATGAAATGAAAACACCATCTGGGAACCCCAAATCGCTTAAAGATAAGAAGACGAATTAGAAAAAGAGAATTAAACAGCCATCTGACGAGTGAAAACATCTGAATGTGCACATTCCTATGCAAGTGGCAGCATTCGTGTGTAACTGCATGTGTGTGCCGAAGAGGATTTTTCCCCTGGGGTTAACATCAGTGCCGGCTCCACTTCCCCTAAAAGTCATTCGGATGAGACTATAAACCGAGGTCCCGTGCGCACGCAGAATATCTTGCGCACACGTTAAAACCCGTACCGCTTTTCAGAAGAGTAGGCGATTGTGTGCCGGTGGGAACGGATGACAAAACTGCATACACACGGGGACTGAATGTAAAAAAACACATAGTGCTTATTCTATTATCTTCAAAAAAAAGATTTTTTAAGCATTAGTGCGAGTATGTACTTATGTGTGTATGTAGGTGTGCGTGAACGCACGTATATGACACAGTGAGAGAGAGAGAGAGAGAGAGAGAGAGAGAGAGAGAGAGAGAGAGAGAGAGAGAGAGAGAGAGAGAGAGAGAGAGAGAGAGAGAGAGAGAGAGAGAGATACAGACAGACAGACAGACAGGCAGACGGACGGACGGACGGACGGACGGACGGACGGACGGACGGACGGACGGACGGACGGACGGACGGACGGACGGACGGACGGACGGACGGACGGACGGACGGACGGACAGACAGACAGACAGACAGACAGACAGACAGACAGACAGACAGACAGATAGATAGATAGATAGATAGATAGATAGATAGATAGATAGATAGATAGATAGATAGACAGACAGATAGGTAAACAGATAGGTAGACAGATATAGATTGAGCGAGAAAGAGAGAGAGAGAGAGGTGTGTGTGTGTGTGTGTGCGTGCACGCGCGCACGTGTGTGTGTGTGTGTGTGTGTGTAGTGTAGTGTGTGTAGTGTAGTGTAGTGTAGTGTAGTGTAGTGTAGTGTAGTGTAGTGTAGTGTAGTGTAGTGTAGTGTAGTGTGGTGTAGTTGTGGTCTGGTCTAGTCTGGTCTGGTATGTGTGTTTGTCTGTCTGTCTCTCTGTCTGTATCTGTGTGACATTCAAACCTTGCATGAAAGTTTAAATGGCGAAGGTAATAGCATCCCAAAAAACTCAACTACAGACGACAATGACCGTGATCTTTCAAAGTGGAGCAGAAACGCCAGATTGGCAAAATACTAACGACGCTCATTACTGCCCCATGCCATGATTAACAACTGACCCCCTGAAGTCCAATGAGCCCAACTGCTGACAAAATGAACCAGACGAAACAAAGGAGGGGGGAGGATAGGGGACAGGGGAGGGGGGAGGAAGCTGAGAGGTAGTGAGGACCTTGCTGGGTGCATGAAACACAAACACACACGCACGCACACAGCACACACACACAAAGAGAGAGAGAGAGAGAGAGAGAGAGAGAGAGAGAGAGAGAGAGAGAGAGAGAGAGAGAGAGAGAGAGAGAGAGAGAGAGAGAGAGAGAGAGAGAGAGACAGACAGACAGACAGACAGACAGACAGACAGACAGACAGACAGACAGACAGACAGAGAAGACAGAGAGAGAGAGAGAGAGAGAGAGAGAGAGAGAGAAAAGAGAGACGAGAGACGAGACAGACAGACAGACAGACAGAACAGACAGACAGACAGAAGCGATCCTGAAAGGAGATGCTGATCTAGCACTGAAAATGATGACTGCAGCCGTAAAGAGCTGAGCATGCATGCAACAACTAGCCTCTGGCTTTTCATCACTGGCAGCAGCAGCAGCAGCAGCAGCAGTTTTCTGTCACGATGTCCTGTAGACACGAACACGTTTTGACTACTGTCTATAATTCCAGACTGCAATACGTACAGGTAGTCAGCCCGGGGATCTTCTGAGATTTTTGACTGACTGCATAAACAGAAAGGCAGCTAAAGTGAGAGGGAGGGGGAGAGGAAGAGAAAGGGAGAGAGAGAGAGAGAAAGGGAGAGAGAGAGACGGACACACAGACAGAAACAGAGACACGATTACAAAGAGAAAGAGAGAGACAGAGACACAAAGAGACAGAGACAGAGAAAGACAGACAAGCAAAGAAAAAGGCAGAGAGAGATACACAAAGGGAGAGAGAAAGAGAGAGACAGCCAGATAGACACACAGACAGACATAAGGAGACCGACAGAGACAGACAGGCAGGCAAACACCCACAGTGACAGACAGAAAAACAGACAGACCGAGATAGGGACAGATAAACGGATAAAGAAGGGATGGGATGCAAGACAGACACAGATGCAGACAGGCAGAAAGACCAGAATAAGGACAAGGTAGACGGAGAAAAAGAGGACTGAAAAACAAAACAGGGACAGAGTAGACGGAGAGAAAGGGCTGCAGTGGAACATAATACAGAGATATAATACAGAGGAGAAGCATGGGTATTCAAGTTGAATCTAGTATAATCCTATGAAAATATACAAATGTTATCACACCCTTTTTTGAAGAGGATCCGCGACTTTGTCAAACCATAGAAAAAGAATGACAGCGAGAGACAGACAGAATGGACATAGGGAATCACAGCAGACACACAGACACAGACAGATAGGAATCGTCCAATCATTTTTTTTAGCACAAAGGCGTTGAGCAAACAAAACAAACACAAACAACAAAACAATAAACACAAAACACAACAACCATACATAACAACTACACACACACACAAAACAATACACACACACACACACACACACACACACACACACACACACACACACACACACACACACACACACTCATCTGCAAAAGATAACTCAGCTGATACCCAAGATTGAACAATTGGAAGACACAAAACAAAACAAACAAAAACTATTTTTAAAAAACCAGCAAAAACAATAATAAACGTAAAAACAACCCAGACACCAAAAAAAAGGGACCACAGCAAAGAAAACGAAACAAAACTGCCACAAAACAAACAAGACTAGCGAGCGATCTTTTAGCCTCAGCAGCAGGTCCTGTGTCCCCGATGGCACTGATGTAGCACTATCTGATGACACCACCACCCCGGGCCCTCGTTCGGTCAGCTTCAGGAGAAAATGATAGCGCTCCCAGATAACCCTAGCCTGCATGCTGGCCTGAACAAACAGTGGGCGATTTGATTGGCGCCGAGAATGTGGCCGAGCCTGTTTAACAGTCCGCTTGCGTTAATTAAAGAGAACCTTTTTTTTCTTTTTGCCATTTTGGATATGACAGCAGAGAAAATGTGTGTGATTTAATTGGCGCCGAGAATGTAACTAAACCTGTTTAGGAGTCCGCTTGCGTTAAAAAGAACTTTCAAAATTTGTTTGCCATTTTGGACAAAACTGCAGAGAAAATACACGTGTATTAGCTGAAATGACATTTTAATTTGTATCTGTGTTCATTACTGACATACCAGCCGTGCAAATTAATGTGGAACGCCCCCCCTCCCAATGATGGCCACAATCCTCCCCTCCTCCTCCTTATCTTCACTATCATCATCATCATCATCATCATATCATCATTATCATCATCATTATTATCATCATCATCCACCACCACTGGTCATCATAAGTACAGAATTCTTAGAAAAACATATAACAGTATACATAATAGTTTACTAATATGTAACAGTACACATAACAGTGTACTAATTGTGTTATGTCATTACACGACCAGATTTCCCAGCAAACTCATTTCTATGGTGTTTATTAATGCATGCTTCAAATTACAACACTGACTGCTAAATATATCCTGACAAGGCCATTTCATAATGTATGACGGAAAGGGAGTGCGAAGGGAGACTGCTCCGGCTCAACAGGTGAGTTATCTTTTCTTCCTGAACACCCGTGATCTTGCCTATGTCTGTCCAAACTATCTGAACGACGACAGAGAAAGCAGTTTCCGTGCAATTATCCCGTTCCAGCACAATAAGTTCTGAATTATCCAATTCCTGCGCAATTACTTCATTCTGAATTATTCATTTCCTGCACAACTACTTCCTTCTAATTTATCCAGCTTTCTGGACAATTATTCAGTTCCTGTGCAATAATTCAGTTCCTGTGCAATTATTATTCTTACATTGTTCACTTTCACACAAAGGTAATTGCAAATTGCAAATGCATGATAAAAAATACCACTCAACTGACTATTTTGGTCTCCGACATGAAAGAGTTCTGATCTCTGAAACGGAAAGGTTGTCTTTTCTTACTGAAAATGTTGTTGTGCTTTTACCATTGAAAGTGTGCAACGTTCAGAAGAAAGATCTAGTCCATTACAATGCTTAGGAGAAAGGTGACAGACAACTAGCCAGCCAACTATCCAACCAGACAGACAGACTGTTTGGCAGCCTGGCTGAGACAGCCAACCACACAGAAAAGAGGAATGCACGCATGTCAAATCCATCACAGCTATTGATTTAGACGTGCTCTTTTAAAACAAAGATCCCAGCAGAGAACTATTGCTCCCTACAAGGAAAACGCATTATCAAGATTTGTTCACCGCTGTTCTAATGGGAGTAGCCTGTTAGCTTTTTCACGGCATAAAATAGCGCGGCCTTCTCCGCGAGAAGTGGGTGGTGCATGCCTGTGATGTAATGATGCCGTCAGGAAGGGCAAACACCTGAGGGTGGACGGTGTTCAGGAGAGAGGAGGGTGGGGGATAAGGACGGAGAGCATTGGGAAAGGTCGCAGTGAGGATGATAATGTCATTACCTCCCCACTGTCACCTCAAGAGACCGGAGAGAACAATGCCAGAGATTCCGGACAGAGCGCTGTCCGTCTCTTCCTGCTGTCCGCTGTTGGTTTTTTGGCTGGTGACACTTTGTGTCCATGGAAAGGTTTCTGATAGGTGACACTCAATGGTTTGGCTTGGCAGTTGGCATGCCATGAAGTTTTTTGGTGCTGAGGAATTTACGCATCACGCATGCGTGCGAGCACACACACACACACACACACACACACACACACACACACACACACACACACACAACAACAACAACAACAACAACAACAAACAAACACAGAGCCAGCCAGCATGCCGCACAAGCAGCACCCATTCAACACCCCCATTCCAGTTTGTGCCTATATTCTAATTTCAAATAACATGTAATAGCAGAAGGATGTAGGGACTGCCTGAGTTCTGAAATTTCATCCATTATGATAAACATTCACATCAAGTTTCAACAAGAACAGAAAAACACGTAAAAAAATGATACACTCTAATGATGGAACAAAAAACCAAGAATCAGTCTTTCCTGTTTATGCAACAAATTGTTTTGCACTCCTTCACTTGTAATGAGTGGCTAGTTGTGAGAACAACAACCACGATAACAACAAACAAACAGAGAAATGGTAAAAGCAATAAGAGTAAAATGTTGACAGATTGACAAAACAAAATTTCAGAATAAAGACAAAAGCCAGTATAGAAAGGATATTTTAGAATATCCGTAAAAGCCAAAAGTGATTCATCTATAAGAAACTGAATAATCTTATCTCACTATCAAAACAGCAATAAAGGGAATAAACCACTGAAGAAAACTACAAGTAAAACAAAAAGCAAGGGCATGCTAATCCATATACGTGTCATCCATGTAAAGAAATTGTAATTCTTTTATCCAATCTCTTTCTCTTTTCTTCTTACTTTCTAAAAGCTTAGCCTACGAAAATAGAACAAAGAGGGGGAAAATAAATCTATCCCCTGTTATCACTGCCTCTGTATCTTTGTCTTTCAAACTCTCACAATCTCGTCAGCAGGGAATGGGTGATTAATGCTACATTTACTGCTGTTGTTGTAAAGTTCAAAACAAAGGAATGCACTAAGTAAAAAAACAAAACAGAACAAGAAAACAAAAAACCCAACAAACAAAGACAAAAACTTAAGATATACTGAAGACGTCAGCACACAACTTTTCTTTACCCCCACCCACCCCCACCCCCAAAAAAAAAAGTTTGTCAAGTCTATCCTCTACAGCTCTGGTGGGAATTCTCAGTTTGCTTTTCACTGCATAAAATAGCACAGTCCCCTGCACAGGGACTGGGGTGCCCAACGCTGCACGTGCACCTGATGTAATGATGCTGCGCGGAGAACGGCAACACACTGAGGGTGGGCGCGGAAAGGGGGAGGATAGGGAGGCAAGGACGGAGAGCATTGGGAAAGGTCGCAGTGAGGATGATAATGTCATTACCTCCCCACTGTCACCTCCAGAGACCGAGAGAACAATGCCAGAGATTCTGGACAGAGCTGACTGTCCGTTTCTTCCTGCTGTCAGCTGTTGGTTTTCTGGCTAGTGATAACTTGTGTTCATGGAAAAAGATTCTAAAGAATGATCGATGGTTTGGCTTGGCGGCTCCACATGCTATTAACTTGTTCTGTGCTGAAGTACACATTGCATGTGTTTGCATGCTTGTGCGTATACATGTACACATGCACGCACCCCACCCCCACCCCCTCGAACACACAACACATGTAGAAGTGCTTGTGCGTACGCCCACATGCCTTCATGTGCTTAATATGTGTTTCCTTTCTCTTTTTTAAGATGAAGTTCCAGGCACACGGGGCGGCGGCGGGGCGGCGCGCGCACACACACACACACAACCACGCACCACGCACACACACACACCACACACACAACCACACACACACACACACAACACACAATTGAAATCTTTGAAATTAGACGTCGAAGTCTCTCTCTCTCTCTCTCTCTCTCTCTCTCTCTCTCTCTCTCTCTCTCTCTCTCTCTCTCTCTCTCTCTCCTCTCTCTCACACACACACACACACACACACACACACACACACACAACACACCACACCACCTCGCGCGACATCAGCACGACTCACCACTGCATACACGCACAAGCACATACGCACGCGCGCGCACGAGACAGACAAACAGTTAAACTCACCAACAGACAAACGCACGCACCACACACAAACACATCACACAACACACGCACGCGCGCGCGCTCACAGCGCACGCGCGCGCGCGCACACACACACACACACACACACACACACACACACACACACACACACACACACACACACACACCACATGGATTAAAATCTTTGAAATCTTCGAAATCCGACTTAAAATTTGAACACACACACACACACCGACACCACGACGCAACACCGCGCGCGCACACCACACCACACACACACACAACACAACAACACATACAACAAAACAAATACAAACAAATACAACTACAACAAAACAACAGCACCACGCACCACACACACACCCCACACACACACACACCACACACACACACACACACACACACACACACCCAAAGGAAGGTGCAATGCGTTCGCTCCTCTAATTTGTTTCCAGCTAAAAATGAAAGTCCTGAAGCTAAAAAGGGAGCTGATGAATGAAACTGGGAACGAAGACGACCAAAAAAAAACACCCCACCCAGTTTATTTGTTTGCCCTGAACCTTTCCCCAAGTACTGAATAATAAATCGCCGCGAGCCACAGAAAAACCATCTAAATCAGCAATCAAAGACATTATCGTCCAAGCCGGAGCTGAATCCTGATGGACTGATATCAAAGATGGGATTCAGTGCTGCATTCTTTCAGAGTGCTGCATTCACGTTCTCAGTTAAATCAAAGCCAGAGGAGGCAATGCAACAGCGATTGGCTGTGGATTTTTTTCGGATTGAATTTTATCAAAGACATGTTGAAAATGGTACTGTTTTCCAGACAATTTCATTCTTTCTGATTGTAAAATTGGTTGAAATGATATGTGTGATCTGTCTGTCTGTCTGTCTGTCTGTCTGTCTGTCTGTCTGTCTGTCTGTCTGTCTGTCTGTCTGTCTGTCTGTCTGTCTGTCTGTCTGTCTCTCTCTCTCTCTCTCTCTCTCTCTCTCTCTCTCTCTCTCTCTCTCTCTCTCTCTTCGTTTCTTTAACCATTGGGATGCCTAGCGCCTGGTCTTCTCCTGTGCTTGCAACTTTACAGGAGGTCTGCCCGCTGGCCTCAGCCTACACATTGCGACTCAAGAGAAGCTTATTTTCATTGCACAAGTTGCATGCTGGGTATGCTCGTCTTTCTGTAACCCACCGTCAGATTGGGAATCCCAGAGATATCCTCGAGCATTTTTAACGAATATTTTATAAAAGTCCAGACTTTTCTTTGCCTGCTCATACACTAAAGCATATGCGTGTTGTGCATATGATTTTGTGTTTTCAGCGCGCGTGTGTGTGTGTGTGTGTGTGTGTGTGTGTGTGTGTGTGTGTGTGTGTGTGTGTGTGTGTGTGTGTGTGTGTGTGTGTGTGTGTGTGTGTGTGTGCGCGTGCGTGTTTTGCTTTTTGTTGTTTTGTTGGGTTTTTTAATTATTTCCACTATTTTAAACATATAATCATCATTTTCCCAATGGGATTTCACTTATCTCACTTTGATAAATAAGTCAGTCTTGTTGTTTTTAGTCCCAGTATACTTCGGTGGACATTTTCTCCAGTATACAGTGAAAGACATTTTATACAGTATATTTCGATTCATGAGATGGACAACTTCCGTTGCTATCTTACTTGCTTGTTTGCTTGCTACTTCATTTCTGTTAGTCTGTTCTTTGTTTTAAGTGGATTTTAGATTTTTGCTGTTCATGGTTTGTTTTTTTCTTGTGTGCATGCAGGTTTGGGGTTTTTTAATTATTTTTTATTTTTTTAGATAGATGGCTTGTTGAAAAAAAGCAAATATATTGCTTACTCAATGAACCATATGGAAATAAAATTTTGATTTGATTTGATCTTCACTCTCAAAGCCAGGCCACGATCATTCAGAATCAGTTTTTTTCTCCCGCAAATACTGTGAAGGCTTTGACGCTAAGTTGTTCTGATTTTGGTTTGGGTTGGGATCTTTTAAAATTCATTTATTTGTTTTGCTTATTTTTTTAGTCAGAAGGGAGTTCTTTTGCTTATTTCTAGCTTTTTATTCGCGCGCGCGAATGCGTGCACGTGCGTGCGTGCGTGTGTGTGTGTGTGCTGCATGCGTGCGTGGTGTGTGCGTGTATGTGCGTGTATGTGTGTGTATGTTGCGTGTTGTGTGTGTATGTGTGCGTGTGTGTGTGTGTGTGTGTGTGTGTGTGTGTGTGTTGTGTTGTGTGTGTGTGTGTGTGCGTGTGTGTGTGAACGAGAGAGAGAAACAGACAGGTAGACAGACAACACACACACATACAGACAAACAGACAAACAAGGCATTCGCGTGAAGAACAAGACACAGGGGGAAAAGGGCAGTGTAATAATCACAGAGTGAAGGAGAGGCGGGAAAGCCAAAGCCCCGGTGAAGACAATGACCAGTGAATGGCACCACTTCACCCATGGGAGATCGGTGTTAATACCAGTTCTGAGCTCAATTCTCTCCTTCACATTTTTCCCAGGACATGGGGGCTATAAAGGCTTAAACAACTTTAACACGTAGAAGATCAAGGATTTCCCTTTTGGCTCTCAGATGTATGGATTTCGACTGATTTTGTTGTTGTTTGTTTTGGTTTGTTTTTTTGCGAAACATGCGACAAACAATAATGACAAATCTCTTTACGCGTGAAACAAACCTTGCGGTTCTGAAATAATATCATCCATAATGATATATTTCTCCTTATTTTTTATTACAAAACCAGATTGTTTCTAAGTATAGGAGTGGGCACAGCGACAAACAATGATGACAAATCTCTGTTACGTGTGAAAATACCTTGTAGCTCTGAAATCGGATCATCATCGATAACAATATCATGTTTTCATTAATATTAATTTTTAATAGGAGTGGGGCGGTGGGTTGTGAACCATATGTCAACACTGCCATATTTGGTTGGGGAGGGGGGGAGAAAGTAAAAAACAACAACAACAAACAAAAACTGTTATAAGCTGCATTTTTCAATAAATGTCAATGCAATACCGACTGTGCACCTGCTGTATGACATGCTGACAGTAATCGTAATCTTTCTTTCCCCTCTAGCCATTTAACCAACACACTGTTCCCAAACCATCCCAGCAAAGTTCACAACGTACTTCCCAATCATTAATCTTTCTTTTTCTGGAAAGTCAAAAACGCATAAACACCCACAGCATTTCTAAAATAGCCCACAACGACCATTTTTTCCCCAAACCGACATATTTCCTTGACCTTTTTAGCACTGGGAGAAGACAGAGAGAGTTGGCACCCGTCCATTTCTGGCGGATTGCTAAGTGCACTGTGACCAGTTCGGGTTGCAACTACGTTTCACCAACCGTGAAAAATCAGCGTGACAAGATTACGCCTCAATTAAACTGGGGACGTGTTGGTGCATTTTGAAGCGAGAGTGCATGTTGATTGAAGGGTCTGTAATTAGGTTAGGTAGGTCTATTCAGTCTGTTGTTGTTTATTTTTTTTTCTTTAATTTTCATCAGAGCTAGACTTTTATGCTTTTTACGATTAACGCTTTCTTCTGATTTTATCAAAACTTAACATGTCTGTTTTCATCCATCGAAGCTTCTTTTGGCATATTATCATAAATTTGTGTTGAAAGTAGACCAGCCACAACTGGTAAATAGATCACACGATCAGACCCACCCTGCCACATAAAGTGGGACAGACTCCACCATATTCAGTTTTGCCCGTAAGCAAACTGCCTAGAATGATTAGCGCTGTTTCCACAGCGACTCTTCAAATAATGAAGGGAGAAATCAATCACTCTTCACAAAGACTTCTGTCCTTGGGCCAAGGGTCCTTTTCTTGTAAAGAAATGTTGCTAGTCACAAAACATAGAACATTCCAGGAGTCAAAATGTGGCTACTTTGATGGTAGGCAAAAACAGTCGTTAACGCAAAAAAATTCCCTGTTGATGAACCTGGGAGCTCTAGCTGAGGTACAACAACAACAAAAGAATACCGCAATGCAGTAAGACACTATGAAAGTGAACATATATTCATAAAACAAAGAAAATGCTCTTAGATCCATACCCACCCCCATTTTCTATCTCTTTTTTCTTCGCACCATCATTGTCGTTATCAACATCACCATTGTTTCTCTTCTACCTTTTATCCCTCTCACCAGCTTTCCTCCCACTAATTTTGAATAACCTCAAGGAGGGAGGAAGCTGGTTGGAAAATCATCAGTGGTGCCCCAACAGTCAACCAGACTACGGGACAGCTGAAGGTGGGGGTAAAGTTGTGACGATCGGCAGCCGTTTGATATAATTAGTGCTCCTCCAATCAGAGAACAGGAAATTAAAACGCAAAGCCTTCCAGCAACTAATTAACAAGGTGCTGTCATTAAAACTGGTCAATTCGATTGGCTGATCAATACATCATTAAACAACTCTGATTCTATCTGGGAGTGAGGGACAGGGGGGTGGGGGGATAGAAAAGAGAGAGATGGAGAAAAGGGGGGAAGACTAAGAGATGAAGGGGAGACAGAGAGAAAGGAATGGAACAAATGGGGGAGAGAGAGAGGGAGGGAGGGAGGGGAGAGAGAGACAGAGAAACAGAGAGAGACAGAGGCAGAGACATAGACATACAGATAGACAAGAGAGAGACACACACAGAGAGAGAGACAGAGATAGAGAGGGAGAGACAGAGAGAGAGACAGAGAGAGACAGAGAGAGGTAGGGGAGACAGAGATGAGGAAAAAGAGAGCAAGAAAGAGAGACAGACAGAATGACAGACAGAAAGAAGAAATGAAATAGGGAGGAAGGGAAGGAGAGAAAGCAGTGCGCACCCGCGCGTGTTCGTCACAGACACAGACACAGACACAGACACACAACATCACCACACACCACACTCTCTCTCTCTCTCTCTCTCTCTCTCTCTCTCTCTCTCTCTCTCTCTCTCTCTCTCTCTCTCTCTCTCTCTAACCTACAAAACATTCCTCACACACAAGGAGATCAGAAACCCACAAAACAGAGCCTGAAACCACGTTAACAGACATTAGTTCAAGCCAGATCCCTAATGCCGTGTAACCCAAGTCCACACAGGAAAGAAACTTTACCACACGGCTTGGCTGGGCTTGTGTGTAAAGGTGATGATACACATTTTTCGACTGTACGACTGAGGAGCGATATTGGAACCTGTTCAGCGGGACATGTCAGTGTGGAATGGACGAACTGCAATACAAAACATTTGAAATGTTTGAAGTTTCGTGCTGTTGTGCATTTTTTTAACACGTGATTTTAGGTATCTGTAATTGTCACTTTGTCAGCAAAAGCAACAATGTCAGTTTCTCATGGGGTGGAGTCTTACAGTAAGCTTGCTGCCTTTCCCCTGTTGTATGGTTGTTTAATTATGATGTAAGTGCACTGTATAAACAATGTTAAACCAAACTGTTGAGGGTACTGACGTTTAAGCCATACATGCATGACACACAAGCACAGGTGAAAAAAAAAACACCTGAAAAAAGCAAATCAATGCTTATTCAATGTACCATCTGGAAATTAAAAAAATTGATTTGATTTGATTTGAGGTGAACTTAATGGGTGGGAGTTTCATACCTGAAGACTCAGTGGTTGGGTGATGCCAGGACACTATTTGGAATAGATCATGCGTGGTGTACTCGTCTTCGTCCAACACTCAGACAGCAACTACTGTTGTTGTCTGTCATAATTATTATGATCGAAAATGCGTTACATGCACTGTTCTTAAGTACCAGACAAGTCAGGTCCAGCGCATCCGACTTCGGTGGGGGAGAGAATTGTTATCTTTTACGTCGTTCTGGAAAAAAGGCAGGATAGTTGACCAAGAAGGCAGAGAACACAAGAAGAAGGTGACAGGAAGGACAGAAACAAGGCATAAAAACAGGTATAGAAAAGAGGGAATTCCTATCACAGAATATCCAGAAGGTGGGAATGCAATTTATTCTGACAGACCCCCAGCATCCCATGGGAGAAATGGTGTATTCCAAGAAGCTGGGCTTAATCCAATACACCAGGCTGCAATACCTGCCTTTACAGTTACAAACGGTTCGTCTGAGATCTGTTTCACCCTGATCTTCGCTGCCGTTCGTTCTGGGAGGATCGCGTATCTGCCTCTTAAGGCCTCTGTTAAGAATGGAACAGTGGTCCAGCAGTTATGCACCCACCCTAGCCACCTATTCCACAGTCTCGTAGACCGCTGGAGCACCACTGAAGATTTTGCAACCAGCTTCCTACACACTAAAGCACCTATCTAAAACAAATCAAAGTTCTGGGATCGTATCCTAACTGAAGCCGCGATATTCCCCATATATTATAATCTGCATGTCATTTTTTCGAATAAGACGATAAACTGAGGTTCCGTGTCCAACATCCATTTAACGCACATTAAAGACGTATTCAGCAATAAGTGCTGTCCCTGGTGAATTAAAAAAAACACACACATATATATATATATATATATATATATATATATATATATATATATATATATATATATATATATATATATTTATATATATATATATATATATATATATCACGCCTTTGCCATTCCCATATTCTGAATAGCATAGTTATGAACTTGTATGGAAGTGTGTTAACACGTTGTTTTTTCTTTTATATCGAGGACAATGGAATAAGCACTCATGTGCTTTTTTACATCCAGTCCCCGAGTGTATGCAGTTAATAATTGATGTTCATTATAAACTTACTATGTGTCCCGTGCTTTGTGCCAGAGTAAAAATGCAATATAAATAATCAATTCTTATATCTTTCTTTTATTTTTTTTTTAAAGAAAAACCATTTCGACGACAAGAAAACAAATGAAGACTAAGACAAACAAAACTAAAATGCTGGTTAGTAAGACCTAAACTGTGATGATGCGCTAAACCAAGAAGAGGAGAAGACTGAATTTCGTGCAGAAAAACCTGTTGTACCTGTGCATTACTATTACTATACTATACTATACTATACTATACTATACTATACTATACTATACTATACTATACTATACTATACTATACTATACTATACTATACTATACTATACTATACACTATACTACACTATACTACACTATACTAACTATACTATATACTATACTATACTATACTATACATACGATACTGTACTACACTGTCCTGTCCTATCCTGTCCTGTCCTGTCCTGTCATGCCCTGTCCTACACTACACTACACTACACTACACTACACTACACTACACTACACTACACTACACTACACTACACTACACTACACTACATTAACAATACTATATGAGACAAAATATGACCTGATACAATGTTACGCAACCCCATCACCTCAGGGCAAGCGACAAAGGAAATCAGCAGATAGGTGGCGTTATACTGCGGTGACCTTTTTCAGTCTGTAGGTCTGCAGCTGGGGAGGAAGGGCAGGGGGAGGGGGTTCTGCCAGCACAGGGTTAGAGACGTCATAATTATCATCATTACAAAAGATAATTAAAGGGGAGGGGGGAGAGCTGCGAGAGAAAACAGGAAAGGAGACTAATACAGCTATAAAAAGACTGACAGCGAGTGGGGGAGGGGAGAGAGAGGGTAGAGAAGAAGAGGAAGGGAGGAAGGAAGACTGGAGAAAAGAAGGGAAAAGAAGAAAGAAAGACAAAGGAAAGAATGAGAAAGCAGAGGAGAGACAGATAAAGAAAAGCAGAAGAGACAGATAAACAGACAGACAGGTAGTGGTGTATGCACGTGCTGGCGCCTTTGTGCATGTGTCCACACACGCGCGCAAACTTGCTGTGCATGTGCACATGCCAGAAAGGCAGAGAAATATTAACAGAAAAGATGAAAGACATAATCCTATTGCACACAAACGAAGCATACCAAAAAGTTAGCTCATACAATATAACTGAAGAGCTTTCTTAAGTACACACACACACACACACACACACACACACACACACCACACACACACACACACACACACACACACACACACACACACCTCTCTCTCTCTCTCTCTCTCTCTCTCTCTCTCTCTCTCTCTCTTCTCTCTCTCTCTCTCTCTCTCTCTCTCTCTCTCTCTCTCTCATTAAAATATTCGAGTTCGAGTTTTTCGAGTTCTCTCTCTCTCTCTCTCTCTCTCTCTCTCTCTCTCTCTCTCTCTTCTCTCTCTCTCTCTTCTCTCTCTCTCTCTCCTCTCCTCTCTCTCTCTCTTCTCTCTCTCTCTCTCTCTCTCTGTCTATCATTGCCGCTGTTTAGATAAATGGCGGTAATTCATCACAATAAACAGCGAGCTCGGCAAAGCTCTCAGAATGGGATTCCCCCTGGATTGCTGAAAAGTAATCCTCTTCCAAAAGACACTGAAACAAGAAAAGAACACACTACATGGAGGGAACTCTACCAATGCAGCATAACCAACTCGGTGTGGTGGACTGGATGGTGAGGTAACTGAGTGTCATGATAGTATGGAGCACACACAGTGCGCTGACTTTTCTATCGTTCACAGCATCTTGGTCAATTTATTCATATGTTTTGGTCTATTTATTGTCTATTGATTTATCTGTTTGTTAATTTACCCCTTCATTTTTATTCCGAGGATAATAGAATAAGCGCTCGTTTTCTTTTACATCCAGTCCCCGTGTAAATGTGGTTTTAGCGCATTTTGTCATCTGAGCGCGGGCGCGGCCGCGCGCGCCGGTGTGTGTGTGTGTGTGTGTGTGTGTGTGTGTGTGTGTGTGTGGTGCGTGGTGGTGTGTGGTGCTGTGGTGCGTGCGTGCGTGCGTGCGTGCGATGCATGAGTGCGTGCGTGCGTGCGTGAATGTGTGCTTGTTTTTTTTTCCATCTTCAAGAACCAGAAATGGGACATAGGGGGAGATAAACAGAGGGAGAGCAATTGAATTCATTATTTTCGTCCTCTCTCCCTTCCCACTCTTCTCCATCTTCAAATTAAACAGGATCATAAAGAGATGGGAAGAAAAAGTTATTCTGATAACTTGTCATTAGAAAGGAAAAGTTAGAAAAAAATTGTAGCGTGCTATGTAGTGCTAATTATTGAGGAAAGGAAAGAAAGAAAGAAAGAAAGAAAGAAAGAAAGAAAGAAAGAAAGAAAGAAAGAAAGAAAAGAAGAGAAGGAAGGAAGGAAGAAGGAAGGAAGGAAGGAAGGGAGGGAGGGAGGGAGAGTGAGAGAGAGAGAGAGGGACAGACAGACAGAGAGGGACAAAAGAGAGAGAGAGAGAGAGAGAGAGAGAGAGAGAGAGAGAGAGAAGAGAGAGAGACAGACAGACAGACAGACAGACAGACAGACAGACAGACAGACAGACAGACAGACAGACAGAGACAGAGACAGAGAGAGAGAGATCAAATTCAAATCAAATTACTTTCTTTTTAATTCCGAGGGGATAAGAATGGAGAGAGAGGGAGACAGGGAGATGGAGAGAGAGAGAGAGAGGAGAGAGAGAGAGAGAGAGAGAGAGAGAGAGAGAGAGAGAGAGGAGAGACAGAGAACAGAGACAGAGACAGAGACAGACAGACAGAGCAGAGAGAGACAGACAGAGAGTGAGAGAGACAGACAGAGAGATGGGTGGACAGACAGACAGAGAAGAGACAGACAGACATTGGTATTCAGTTCAAGTCTTTCATTGCAAGCAACTCGTTTGGTTGAGTTCATTAATTAAAGAGAAACAAAATGTCCAGAAATGAGAAACAAAAATGCTGGTAAAGTATGAAA
>CM060319.1:70277673-70295173 GCA_030674155.1 Stramonita haemastoma
TCCTGTGCAAGTTGGACCCAGAGAAGTCCATCCCTCCCCAGAATGCAGATTGCATGCTTGGGGTAGTTCATTTCAAATTTATGCATCAACGGCTTACTCTTGCACAAAAAGATCATTGTTTTTAAAAGGTAAGGTGTTCCCATAACCTGTGTGGTCGTTGTGGAGCGAGGTGTCAGAGACCTCAGCTTCTCCAGGGGCCAGCATAATTGTTGAGTGCGCCACCCTTCTACTCTCCATCGGTTCTTTACCTTCCCTTATCCTAAAGAGAGCATGTACCCATTTACAGCTGGGTGAACAAGGTTTTTAGCAGTTTATATATTCTTACCCGAATGATGTGGAGGTAATTCATGTCGGAATCCAATTCCCTCGATCAGATGGCTCAACTCCCCCGTGGGGATGCGGGGGCCTGTCAGTATAAATGCACCCCCACCTTCTGGAAATTCTGTGCTAGGACTTCCTATTTTCTGTGCCTCTCTTTGTTTCTGCTTTTTCCTTTTTCTTTCTGCCATCTCCTTCTTTGTTCTCCTGCCTTTTTTCCAGAAAGACTAGAATACAATTCTCTGCCATGCCGAAGTCGAATGCGCTGGTCCGAGCTCATCAGGCGCTTAATGGTAGCGCAACGCATTTTCGCTCATACGACAGACAACAGTTAATGTCTGAGCGTTTGATGAAGAAGAACATGGCTAAACAGCGACACGAACCGCATCCTTAGATCACAATCAGATATCCACTTCCACATTCCAACCCCTCCTCTTCTCCCTAACGTATTCTTCTCCCTTGCGAGTTAGCATGACAGGGAAAATAACAAAACAAGGCTTCCTACTGGCTGCAAAATGAACAAGTAAGAAAATCAGAGGCAGCTTTTAACCATACTGGTGATAGTTCATTCGTTCACAAGGGCCCTAGCCTATAAGAACTTATGTTACGAAATTATGGAATTGGTGGAGAACGTCCACTTTTTCGTGGTCTGTTTGGCATCAACTTTTGTACTCTCTCTCTCTCTTCTCTCTCTCTCTCTCTCTCTCTCTCTCTCTCTCTCTCTCTCTCTCTCTCTCTCTCTAGTGGTCTGTGGAATGGGTTTTTCTTGGCATTTCTTCTACTGGTTCAAATTCAAATTATTATAATTATACTACTAAAGGTTCACATAATAGCTTAAACTTATTTCACAATTTATAATATTATTATCGAACATTACTGGTATAATTTATAACATTTTTATCTATCAGTTTTACAGTATATTTTACTGTGATATACCAAACAAGAACAGGACCACAAAAAAAGAAGAAGAAAAACATATCAATCGCTGATCATCACGTCCAACATGACCAGGCGAAATGTGAAGTGTACAATATTCACCTAGATTTTCTTCTTTTGTTTCCCCAAACCATGATACATTAGTTTCTAAGCAACAGATGATAATTTCTCTTCAAACTCTTCACGAATGTCGGCGTACAGGAAAACAGATCATGCTTATTCTACAGAAAAGGTCAAAATGTTACTGTCATTATGTCAAGAAGCAACTCTTTTTCTCCTGTCTTGTTCTCGTTGTTGTTGTTGATGTTGCTGTTGTTGATGATGTTGTTGTCAATGTTGTTGTTTTTGTTCTTCTTTTTCTTCTTCTGCATCTTCTTTTTCATTATCATCGTCACCTCCTTCTTCTTCTTCTTCTTCGTCTTCTTCTTCTTCAACTTCTTCTTCTTCCTCTACTTTATGCTGTTCTGTTACTATTTCTACAAAACTTTACTACCATCAAAACAGAATGTGGCAGAAAACAAGAAAACATGCTTTAAACCATCTAAAGATGGCGGCCTGTTCAAGGTAAAGGAGAGAAGAAGAATTGCAAAGAAGAAGAGAAGAAGAAGAAGAAGAGAAGAAGAAGAAGAAGAAGAAGAAGAAGAAGAAAAAGAAGAGGATAAAGAAGAGGATAAAGAAGTAGAACAAGAACAAGAACAAGAACAAGATCAAGGAGAGGAGGGAGCAAAAGAGAAAAGCACCAAGAGCAAAACGGACAGGGGAAAGGTTACAGTACATCATCACACAGCAGCTGACCCACAGTTCCTGCACTTCCACCTTCCTGCTGCCATACAGGATGAAAGGCCATTAAATAACCCTGCCCCAAGACGTCAGTTCATCACACAGGATAAATCGCCATTAAAAATAACCATGCCTCACAAATGTAGATTAGTCACACAGGACTAAAAAGGAGCCATCGAGTGACAAAAATCCTAAGATGCAAATTAATCATAGAGGATAAAAGGCCGTTAAACATTCATTTCCCCAAGATGTGGATTAATCATCAAGGAACAGAAAAAAAAACACATCAAAGGATCATGCCCTTAAAATGCAAATGACCTCAGGGACAGAAAATAAAAGCCATTAAATAATCATACCCCCAAGACACAAATTCTCTCAGACACAAGAGAATAAAAAGCCATCAAATAACCATTACCCAAGTTAAAAATTATCTTGTAGAGAGTATAAAAAAAAAGCCTTCAAATGACCATACCCCAAGATACAAATTATCTCAGAAATAGAAAATTGAAAGCCATAAAAAAAATAACCTTGCTCCCAAGATACAAATGAAATTATCTCGGACATAATTATGAGATTTATAAAACAACAAAACTATCAAACGACCATGCCTCCCAAAATGTAGATTAACTAACCACAGAGGATAAAAAGCCGTTAGATGATCATGCCCACAAGAACCTAAAACACAAGCACAGAGAATGTGAGCAGCTCTGGTATGGCTATAGAAAAGAGATTTCTATGAGGCAAGCTTCAGGCATAATCCCCCCCCCCCCCTCTCTCTCTCTCTCTCTCTCTCTCTCTCTCTCTCTCTCTCTTTGTTTTTTTTTTCGTTTTTTTAGTACTGTGGCGGTTTGTTTTTTTGTTGGTTTTTTTTTTTCCGGGGGCGGGGGGGGGGGGGGGGGGGGGCGCCGTAACATTGTTTTAAGGTAAGAAAGGTTCGTCATGTTTTATATGTATCTTTTTTGTTCGGGCTGCTTCTCTTCTCTGCTGTCACTTCTCAAATATAATCTATTTGATTTAATTATAACCAGTGTATCTCCTGACATGAATGTCTGGTCGGTTAAGGATTATGTGTTTGTTAAATATATATCTATCTTTTGTCTTAAATGAGTATTCATGTACCAAGTAGGGATTATGCATTTGTTGAATGTATTGTTGAATGTATCTCCTTTTTACAACCATAGGTTGAACTTCTATTCTTGGTGATGGTGATGTTGTCTTTCCTTGTTGTTGCTTTCTGTTTTTTCTTTGCTTTTTGACTTTTCTCCTGTTTTGGTAGGGTCTCTTTTTTCTATATATATATTCCCTAATCAGGGCAAGGGCCCGATGAAAAAAAGTATGTAAATGCTTACTGTTACCCTTGAAAAATGATTATTCAATTCAATTCAATTCAATTCAATTCAATCAATTCATCTCTCTCTCTCTCTCTCTACCTCTCTCTCTCTCTCTCTCTCTCTCTCTCTCTCTCTCTCTCTCTCTCTCTCTCTCTCTTCTCTTCTCTCTTCTCTCTCTTCTTCTTTCTTTTTCTTCTTTTTCTTCTCGACCTCATCCTCTTCTTCTCTTTGGTTCATCATCATCTCTGCTCCCTTAGTCTCATATAAAAGAATTAAAAAAATAAAAAAAATAAAATCTCTCTCTTTCTCTCTTCTCTCCCCCCCCCCCCCCCCTCTCCTCTCTCTCTCTCTCTCTCTCTCTCTCTCTCTCTCTCTCTCTCTCTCTCTCTCTTCTCCTTCGGATGAGACCTTATAAACGGCGGACCCGTGTGGTGAACGCACGCAGAACATCTTGCGCAACACGTTAAATTCCTGTTCCGCTTTCGTAAGAGTAGGCCATTGTGTGCCGGTGGGAACAGATGACATTTACAAAACTGCATACACACGGGGACTGGATGTAAAAAAGCACAAGAGTGCTTATCCCATTATCCTCGATATAAAAGAATAAAAATAAAATAAAATAAAATAAAAAATACATAAATAAATCTCTTCCCCCCCTCTCTCTCTCTCTCTCTCTCTCTCTCTCTCTCTCTCTCTCTCTCTCTCTCTCTTTTCTCTCTCTCTCTCTCTCCTTGTTCTTCTTCTTCTTCTTCTTCTTCTTCTTCTTCTTCTCCTTCTTCTTTCTTCTTCTTCTTCTTCTTCCTCTTCTCGAACCTCCTCCTCTTCTTCTCCTTTTGTTCTTCACCATCTCCGTTCCCTTAGTCTGTCTCCACAATAACATAATCAGAGAGATTGTGTCTAAAGGACACACACCCTGCTGGAAAATGCCTTGCACTCGGTGACCTGTCAGGCCCGGCAGCAAAACAACGCGACAGGACTAATTTGCCATTTCGCAAACTCTGCAGGACATATAAAAGAGGTCCATTTGTATAATTATGTAATTGCTGAGACTAGAGTCCACTACTCCTGGCTTCGACTTTAAAGCAACACGCAAGGGTTTATGGATGGCGAATTTAACAGCTTTCTTTTTTTGTGTGTTTCCTGTTTAGTTTGGATGTTTTGTTTGGTTGTTGTTGTTTTTTCGCGGTTCATTTTGTTGCTTTAAGTTGTTTTTTTTTAACCAGCTCCTAAATCAAGCTTTGTGTGCCAGTGCTTTCCACCTGTTGGCGAGTATGCTCATGCAGAAGATGGAAGTTATGGCAATAAGGGTTCTGTTTTTTCAGCGTTTGGTGTGTAGGAAAAGTAACAAAATGTGAAACATTCAGCCACGGCTTCACTGTACGTGCTGAGTTATGCAACAAGTATAGCAGTGGCTCTGTGGCTTGCTTGGCAGAGGTGCTGTACTAGAAATGGAATGTTGTGCACAATGTAACATCTCTTCCACAAAATAACCAGAAAATGAAGTCATAGATATGCTTAAAGAAGTTGTTTTAATCTTAGAAATACATGTCTAGACTAAGTCAGCAGAAAAACTTTATTATTATTGAAAAAAACAAGATGAATCAAAACATTAAAAATATCAGAAATTATAAATAAAAACAAAAACAAGGAAGAGGTAGGCGGACACCTATATTCATAAAATAGCATTTACTGCTGAATCGAAAAGCACACTTGCAAAGGAAACTTCTGTAAGTAATACACACACACATAATTGAAAAGAGAGAGAGAGAGAGAGAGAGGAGAGAGAGAGACGAGGAGAGAGAGAGGAGAGAGAGAGAGAGAGAGAGAGAGAGAGAGAGAGAGAGAGAGAGAGGTGCAGACAGACAGACAGACACAAAGACAGAGAGAGAGGCAGAGACAGACATACAGAGAGCGAGACAGACAGAGAAACACAGAGATAGTCATGCAGACAGACAAACAGACAGACACAGACAGAGACAAACAGACAAAAGCTCCTTTGAAGTGGAAGCAGAACAGCACGAGCGTCGAGTCCAGTAAAATGAGAACCCCAGAATCACAATATACCGACCGACCCTGGACAAGATCAAATAGTTCTATGGAGATGTGGGGCAGTAAAGAGACCCGGCAGACGACTTTCCGCTCAGCCATTTGGAAGTCAATAATAGTGGAATCAGAGACAGACAAAGAGACTACTTAGAACAGAGAGAGAGAGACAGGCAGTCATGCTGACTGACTGGTTTGGTTCACTGGGATATCATAAGCACACAGGCAGAAAAAGACGAAAGTAGGAAATATCGTTTGGATCGTTTCATTTGAAATAGGGTTATATATATATATATATATATATATATATATATATATATATATATATATATATATATATATATATATATATATATATTACTGTAAACTGATTAAATTGGTAGATGATCTACACATCTTCCGTCCCCCCTCCCCCCTCTCTCTCTCTCTCTCTCTCTCTCTCTCTCTCTCTCACACACACACACACACACACACACACACACACACACACAACACACCCCCTCCCCATCCCCCGAAACGTCACATTGATCCTACCCTTCTGCCACCCCCGTTACCCTCACCCCATCAACAATACCCAATCAGGCAAACACCGACAAAACAAACACGATCAAAGAGACAGACCGACAACACACAGGGGAGACAACCCAGCCAAAGTCCCATAAGGGGCCGTCACCACATGAGAGGGGACGACCTACATCAGGTAATGAGATCCATATCGCCATCTACGCTTCTCACTTTATAAAAAAAGAATTATGTGAAAAAGGCATCTATCCTTCCTTGCCTGCCGTCTATCCTTCCTAATGTCACTACGGCAATGGAGGTACGTCTGATTATATTTCGGCGTTAACTTCTTTCCGTGACATATCGCGTGCATGCAACACATGTGACGGTGAAAGCATGAGATTGATGGGAAAGCACTTTGGTTGCCAGCATCCACCCAGTAAACCATTTTTCTGTGAGTCGTCTGTGGTTTTTTCCCATGTATATACATGTCATAGGACAATAAACGTTGTATCTGCTATCTAGTTTCGTTGAAAATCTATGCTATGAAAAAAAATCTTTCCATGTCGTCACAGCCATCTTTTCAACTTAAACCAGAAACAAGGTTGTGCAGTAAGGAGTGACGTCACTAACACACGTGATCTTCCATGGAAACAAGATAAGCCACCACTACCACCACTACCACCATCACCCCCTCGTCCAGAAAACCTGCAGTCAAGCGTTAAACATCCTGTTCATTCAGTCCTGTGTTAATGCTAAATATGGAATGTATAGATGGCAAACAATGCTTTACATCCACGGGCTCTGTCTGTCCCATATGAAAATATCATATCTGTGGCGAAAGAGGCGTTCTGTACTGGTGGACTAGAGGTCAAGCACCCATGTGGAAAGCATTTAGTCACATTTGGGGTAGGGTTTATTCTCTTTTATTTTTAATGCAAACGTTTTACATACATTATACAACAAAAACATACATCATACAACATACACACGTGCATAGGAACATCGTGGCTCATGCCCATAGCTGTATCAGTTATTGGTGTCAGCTAACTGTCAAGGCCTACACTAAAATGTTGTTATGTTGTAAAATGTTGTGCTGAGATTGCCTCCAGTCATGACAAGCTCTTAACATATCAACCTGTGCTCTCCTTTAAAGGAGAAAAAAATCCTCTTTTGTCGGGAGTATGGCAGCCTATGTGGCGAGATACTTAAAAACACTCATACACGCAAACTTCTCATTCAGTGTGTAATCACAATCTCACAGTGATTCCCAGGTGGAATGAGCGAGTCAGAGTACACACTGTGAGTTTTAAACTGAAGAACACACAACAACGGGAGGAACCTCAAAGCCATGATATAGTCAACAATCAGCAATCATGGAGAGAAGTGAACAGACACTTCATTGCAGACGGTTATCATAGCAATGATAAATACTCCTATTAGTCTGCGATAACGGGGAAGGGAGGAGGAGGGGGCGGTAATTCTTGTCGGAACCTTATCTTTTCTCCTGCCCATACAAACAAGAAATGCTGGTCGTGGGGCGATAGATTTTTTTCAGATAAAAGGATTCACCGAGGCCCCGTGTGCAGACAAAAAAACAGTTTTAAAACATGGAAATAAGATTTATCCAACACACACACACACACACACACACACACACACACACACACACACACACACACACACACACACACACACACACACACACACACACACACACACACATGATCGCCACCACCACCAACAACTACAACAACAGCAACAACAAAAACATACAAAAACACATATATCAACATCAACAACAACAACAACACTATCACCACCATCGCCACACCATCATCACAAGCAGGCCTCCTCCTCTACCCACACAAAACGTGTATTTAAATGTCAAGTTGATAGATTGTTCTTTTCTTGCTGTTGTGATCGCTGTCTCTGTTTTCCTTACCAGTAACTGTCATATATATTTCCTGTCATATCATTGTTATTTCAACGGGCCCGTCTATGTTATTGCATCTTGGGTTACATTCATGGTAAAATGCTTTGTAAGTTTCCGCTATAGTACATTATGTTATAGAACAGAAGGGGGAGAGAGAGCGAGAGAAAGAGAGAGAGGGGGGGGGGAGAGAGAGAGAGTATTGAATTAAAAGAGGGGAAAAGAAAGAATTGATGATACAGAGAGAGAGAGATCAAATGAATCAAATCAAAACAAATGAAATTTTATTTCCAGATGGTACATTGAGTAAGCAATAAAGTTGCTTTTTTTATCAAGCCATCTATCTATATAAAAAAAAATAGAGAGAGAGATATATATATATATAGAGAGAGAGAGAGATAGAGAGGAGAGAGAGGAGAGAGAGAGAGAGAGAGAGGAGAGAGAGAGAGAGAGAGGAGAGATGAGAGAGAGAGAGAGAGAGGAGAGAGAGAGAGAAACACAGAGAGAAACACAGAAAGAAACACAGAGAGAGGGAGAGTTGAATTAAGGGAGAGTGGTGGGAATAGAATTGGAGAGAGAGAGTGAGTGAGAGAGACAGACAGGCAAACAAACACCAAAACGAACAGAGAGACAGAAAAAATATATAACAAATACCAACACAGACAGAGACAATGACAAAAACCAACACAGACAGGCAGAAGGTCAAACACCAACAAAACAAATACAGTCAAACTCGTTACCCATACCAGCCAAGGGGTAAAAAAAGAAGGAAAAAAAAGAAAAAACAAACCTCAAAAGGAAGGCTTAAGGCAGTGACCTACTACACTGAGTAATGAAATACGCCATCACCATCTGTGCTTCACTTTGTCACTATGCGTAGGTACATACACACACATTCCACACCCTCCTCCCATGAGTGTGTGTGTGTGCGCGCGCGCGCGCGCGTGCGTGCGTGCCTGCGTGCGTATGTATGTATATCTGCGCACCATCCATACCACGGGCCACGCCTAGCATACTCTGTGTGTGTGTGTGTGTGTGTGTGTGTGTGTGTGTGTGTGTGTGTGTGTGTTTGTGTATGTGTGTGTATGTGTGTCTATATGTGTGTGTGTGTGTGTCTTTGTGTGTGTTTGTGTGTGCGTGTTTGTGTGTGATTGAGTGTATGTTTCTGTGTATATGTGTGTGTGAGAATGTGTGTGTGTGTGTGTGTGTGTGTGTGTGTGTGTGTGTGTGTGTGTGTTGTGTGTGTCTATGTGTGTGTGTGTGTGTGTGTGTCTATGTGTGTGTGTCTGTGTGTGTGTGTGTGTCTGTGTGTGAGTGTGTGTGAATGTATGTAAAACATTATCCGATTGATAAAAATGTTTTGCCTATTTTGAAACATTTAGGATGTTTTATGTAAACAAAACATTATAATAATAATTTTGATTTATTTTATTTATATTTTTATTGGTAGTATGTCTCCCCCCCCCCCCCCCCCCCCCCCCTCAAATAAGGATATTAGTTTTTAAAATTTCCCCTTTTATCCAAATGTATGATTTATACACATGTATAATTTTTGACAGATGGTGGTGGATTGATGTTTTTTTTGAGTTGCTTATTTCATTTTGTTCTCTTGTTTGCTCTTTATCTATTAACGCTTTCTTCTCTTCCATAATCAAATCTTTAATTGTGACTTCAGATTTTTGTTTTCTGAACGAGTGCATTTTTTTTATTACCTTATCATATATAGTGTCCTTATTCTTGGGTGTTGTTTGGTATTGCGTAAAGTTTTATTGTTTAGTATCTTCTCAATTTGATGTATCCCTGAAAAGGGCGGGGACTGGATGTAAAAAAGCACATGAGTGCTTATCTATTATCCTCGAATAAAACACTTTGCCTTGCCTTGCCTTGCCTTGCCTTCTACAGAAAAAAAGATGGATGAATTTTTAACGTGTGCGCAAGATGTTCAGCATGCGTTCACACATACAACATACAGGACCCTTACGACTTTGGCATTGAGCATCCAAAAAATAACAAAATGTTACAACCGCTGTCTATTTTCCCAACATGGCGGCCAAGCCTCGTTTTGTGAAATGTCGTGACGTCACAATCCTCGTCACCACCCCTGGTTGGCTCAGCACAGTGAGGCTGTGAAACATCAAACAGCAGTGTGACAGCATGGCCCAGTGGCCCTGACAGGCGGCAGAAATTAGAGGGGAGAGAAGCGTCCTGATTGCCACCCCTTGTCCACTTCTAATCAGCCTTGAAACCGCCTTCCTCCCTACCGAGCTATCAACCCTGACCTCACTACAGTATAGATATAGCTAGAGAGAGAGAGAGAGAGAGAGAGAGAGAGAGAGAGAGAGAGAGAGAGAGAGAGAGAGAGAGAGAGAGAGAGAGAGAGACTTTTTGCCTTTATTCTAGGGGTAGTGTGGTGTGGTAGTGGTCAGGGTGTGATGTGGTAGTTGGTGGTGGTGGTGGTGTGTTGTGTTGTGTGCGTGGGGGGGGGGGGGGGTATGTATGTGTGTGTGTGTGTGTGTGTGTGTGTGTGTGTGTGTGTGTGTGTGTGTGTGTGTGTGTGTGTGTGTGTGTGTGTGTGTGCATGAGTGCGTGCGTGCGTGATGGAGAGAGGAGAGGAAGAGATCAACAGAAATAGGGATAATGATAGAGAGTTCGAGAGAGATTGAGAGGGGGAGAGGGAGGGGAAGATGGAGAGAACTCTTAACTCTGAACAATTTCATTGTAGAAGGCCACCGGACCCATTACAATTTTACACACTCGCTACCCCCGCCCCTCATTAATTTCGTTCTCAATCCTTTCCAAGAATGCACCTGAAAACCCTTCAAGCACAACGATTGTAACATTCACTCGTGGTATTAGCATACAACTGACTGGAATATTTGGAACATTTTTGACTAAACATAAATTTAGTAAATAAATAAACGAATAAATAAATATATATATAAAATTGATTAGAGAATTGATAATTAGGGTATAAATTGTACACAGAGTAGTATAAGACACTGAAACAACTAAAGAAATTCGTTAATCATTTTGATACAGCCATCATTCTAAAGCAAAATGCCTTTTGTTGGATTGAGAGAGAGAGAGAGAGAGAGAGATGAGAGAGAGGGGGGGGGGGGGGGGGCAGGCAGGCAGACAGACAGACAACAGACAGACAGACAGACAGATGCTGACTGACAGAAAGGAAGAGAAAGAGGAAGATCAAATCAGACTGACAAGAGGCAAGAACCACAGTCACAGTTAATTCATTAATACTACCACAGTACGAAGACATGTCGAGGATTATAACATCACTGTTTCAGAACACTTTCAGTTTGGAAAATTAATGAAATTTCCAAACCCGAAAATGTTTACGATTATCATTTTTCCGATATAAAGATTCCATTCCAAACATCAAGCAAGAACTACAAAATAAGTTATTCTAATCTAGCATAAAGGTCTGCAAAATCTACCAATTGTTTGTTTTCTTAAAAAAAAAGAACAACAACCTTCAAACTCATCTATGAAAGAGAGAGCTACATAACGACCTTACCAGAAACAATCTTTTATAATTACCTCAGTTTTGTTAGATGCAGCAATCACAATTTTCTGATTAAAACAGGTAGACATAATAATATTCCGCGAGATTTACGTTTTTGTTACGATTATGACAAGTATGTGAGTAGGGAGGAATTTCATTTCGTATCAGCCAGTCCCAAATTAGAAGATCTTAAAATTTTATTTGTTTCAGAAAAAGTATTTGAGATCAATGTCAGATTAAGATTTGTATGATTGGTTTGATAAGAAGAGCTGTGTGTTTGAAATAGGGAAAATTTATTTTAACTTGGAATTATTATAAAATAAATCTGTTTGATTCACTTATCAACGAATTTGTTTTTGTCAATCTTCGTTCAAGATGAATGCCAATGTGTTGATATTTTCTTCGATTATTACTTGATATTCTCTGTACTCCAAAAGGGGTCAAAGAATTGAATTTCTTTATTCTTGGTACACCTATAATTGCATGGGTGATGTTCAAAACCCTTTGCAATGCTGAACTTTTTTTTTAAACCATAGCCCGCACATAAATGCAAGTCTATCAAATAATCATACCAAACAAAGGTGTGTTAAGATTATAAGCGAATACTTGAAATACGCACTACATGTATGACAGAACAAAGCAGCCAGCATTTAAAGGAAAGGATATTACAGTGGACTAGCTTAAATAAGCATCTATTTTGCTTAAAAATCCCCCCTCCTGTCTTACCCACAAAAAAACCCAACAACAAACAACAAAATATTTTTAAAAATCCCAGGTTTGCCTATTCCCTATTCCTGCTCCCACACTCACTCACACATACGACTTAGCAATAACTACTCTTATGCCCATTCCCACCTACAGCTATCCATCCCGCCCCTTGTAGCATCCTTTTCACCTAAAATACACCCCACCCTACCCCCACCCACCCCGCCTTTACTCCTCACAACTAAAAATACAAGAAACAAAAAAGTCTTGTTTCTGTGTCACGTCTTGTATCGTGATATCCACCTGCCATGCCTTTTGTGTCTACATGTGGGGCCAGGTTAAGAAATAAAGGCTAGTGTAAATGGGGTGTATGGGGTGCTTAAGGAGAGGTGGTACCTTTGTAAACCTGGCAGTAGCATCCTTCGGGATGGACGGGAGCACTGGTCCTCACTTGGCACTCAACTCTCACTTCTGGGTCCGGGTCCTTAACCCACCCACACCCCGGTAACCGCTTCTACTGGCGGGCGAAACGTTGTGAGGGGCTGGTGCATTCTTAACCACCAGTAGGAGTCTTGGAGAGGAGATGGGCGCCACCAAGCTTCCTCAAGCCCACTGCAAGGACATGATGAGTAAAACAAAACAGAAAGACATGCCGGATCGGTCGAGGCCCGGATCAACAACGACCGCGCTACCCACTGCAAGTCTCCAGGGTGGGAGTGACAAGTGTGCTACTGGGGCAGAACAAACCCTAAAGCTTCCAGATAAAGGGACAACCATTGGTACATGGAATGTAAGAACTCTGTACCAAACAGGAAGAGTACAGGAACTTACACATGAATTACAGAGGTATAAATGGGACATAGTAGGGCTTGCGGAAGTCAGATGGATTGGCTTTGGAGAAACAACCACGCAAGACGGCCACAAAATATGGTACAGCGGAGAAGAAAAACTACATCAACATGGAGTAGGCTTTATTGTCAGGAAAGAGATTGTGTCAAGCATCATCAGCTGCACACCAGTATCCAGCAGACTCATCTCAATCAGAGTTTCTGCAAAACCCCAGAATCTCACCATCATCCAAGTGTATGCTCCAACATCTGACTACGATGACGATCAGATAGAAGAATTCTATGAAGAACTTGAAAACGTCATCTCCAAAACGCCCAAAAAAGACATCCTTATTGTGGAAGGCGACTGGAATGCTAAGGTGGGACCTGATGCCTATGACACCTGGGCAGGAACCACAGGACGATTTGGACTGGGAAAAACAAATGACAGAGGACAGCGGCTGCTGGAATTCGCAAAGAAGCACAAACTGACTTTGGCTAACACACTCCACCCTCACAAGCCATCCAGAACATCAACCTGGCACTCACCAAATGGTCTGATTCATAATCAAATTGATTACATTCTGTCACCCCAAAGATTCAAATCCAGCATAAACAAGGCAAACACAAGAACATTCCAGGAGCTGACATTGGCAGTGACCACGACCTTGTACTTACCACCATCAGGCTGAAACTGAAAGCAAAACAACAGCCAAAAAGCCCACGCATAAGATTCGACCTGGAAAAACTGAAAGACCCAACAGTGGTTGAGATCTTCCAAGCCAACATTGGAGGAAAGTTCGCCGCACTCACAGCCATCGACAATGATGTGGACACATTGGCCAACAACATCAAAGAAGTGCTAACGACAGCAGCAGAAGAAACATTAGGAAGAAGCAGAACAAAGAAACAACCCTGGGTGACAAATGAGGTTCTTGACCTCTGCGACAAAAGAAGAGAACTTAAGAAACAAAAGTTCACAAGTCAAGAAGCTTACAAGAAGTACATGGATAGCCACAGAGAAGTGAGGAAAAAGATGAGAGAAGCCAAAGAAACGTGGATAGAAGAACAATGCAACAACATCGAAGCTGGAATGACCAAGGGAAACAGCAAAACAGCTTACGACACTTTGAAAGCACTAACGAAAACCACACAGCCTAAAGCCTCTGTTATTGAAGACAAAGAAGGAAATCTTTTAACGGAAAACAATGCCATCCTCCAACGCTGGACAGAATACTGTGAGGGATTGTACAACTACCCACTATGCCCAGATACCAACATAGTTTCTGACAAACCCCCTGAACACCAAGATAAAGACCCACCAATACTAAGGTGTGAAGTAGATGCAGCTATTAGACAATTGAAGAAGGGAAGTCCCCTGGAATCGATAACATCCCAGCTGAACTCATAAAAAATGGAGGGAATGAAACAGCAAGGCGATTCACAGAACTTTGTCAGAAGATCCACGACACCAAAGAATGGCCAAAAGAATGGACACAGTCTCTTGTAATACCCCTGCCAAAGAAAGGAAACCTCAAACAATGCCAGAACTACAGAACCATCAGTCTCATAAGTCATCCTAGCAAGATCATGCTGCAGGTAGTCCTCAACAGACTGAAAAACCAAGCGGAAAAACTCCTGGCAGAAGAACAAGCGGGCTTTAGACCAAAACGCAGCACAATGGAACAAATTTTCAATCTGAGAATTCTGATAGAGAAGCATCTCCAACACCAAAAAGACTTGTACCACAATTTCATAGACTTCAAAAAGGCCTTTGACAGGGTATGGCATGACGGCCTCTGGCAAGTACTCAGGCACTTCAACATTGACAGCTGTCTAATTGAAGTCATCAAAGCTCTGTACGAGAACGCAGAAAGTGCAGTTTTTATGAATAATCACGTGGGCGAGTTCTTCAAGACCACGGTTGGGGTTCGCCAGGGCTGCCTTCTCTCACCTGTACTCTTCAACCTCTTCCTCGAAAACATCATGACAGAGACACTGCAAAACCACCACACTTCCATCTCCATTGGTGGAAGACCCCTTTGCAACCTCAGATTTGCAGATGACATTGACCTCATGGGCAGCAGCAAACAAGAACTGCAAATCCTCACAGACAATTTAACAGATCGAGCGAGCGCATACGGCATGGAGGTCAGTACAGAGAAATCAAAGATCATGGTCAACAGCGCGAGTAATGACATCACGGAAATAAAGATGAATGGAGAAACACTAGAAGAGGTGAGCCAATTCAAATACTTAGGCTCCATCCTAACAAAAGATGGCACATCAAACAATGAAGTGAAAGCTCGCATTGCAACAGCAACATCTGCTCTAGTCAGACTCGAGAAGATCATCAGAAGCAACAACATCAGCTTCTGCACCAAATACCACCTTTACAAATCCCTCGTGATATCTATCCTCCTATATGGCTGTGAATCATGGACTCTGACAGCAGAGTTAGAGAGGAGAATCCAAGCATTCGAGAACAAGTGCCACAGAAGACTCCTCAAAATATCATACAAAGAACACAAGACCAATAACTATGTGAAAGAAGAAATCAAAAAGCGTGTGGGCCCCCAAGAGCCTTTGCTCTCCACCATAAAGAGGAGAAAGCTGATGTGGTTTGGTCACACCACAAGACACAACACCCTAGCAAAAACCATCCTGCAAGGAACAGTCGAGGGCAAGAGAAGAAGAGGCCGCCAAAAGAAATCATGGGTTGACAACATCAAAGACTGGACCGCCCAACCCCTGCAACACCTCCTACTAGCCACACAGGATCGTGAAGCATGGAAAAAGATCTCTGTTGCGTCTTCTCTCATGTCCCCCCTACGTCCTTTGGGACATGGGACTGAGTGAGTGAGTGAGTGAAATGTTAGCGTTAGCAATTAACATCCGTACCTGAGAAAGGGCTGTCGGTCAGCTAGCTTGTCTGCCTGTATACATGCTTGAATGTGGATACAATGGCAAATAGACACAATGGTACTTAGCTTCTGACCCAATGGTTTGGAAGTTTTCTTTAAGTCCCAAACCACACGTCCTATCAACAAGCCATGATTGTTTCTGTTGCTTCACTGACTGGACTTTTTATGAAAACTTTCCAGTTCTGGAATCAGTTCAATGGTTTCAGGTAGCCTTATCTTTCTTTTAAATCCTGTGGGTGTTTTTAAAAAAACCAAAACAAGTTTCATAAACAAAGAAAAAAGCCCAAAGGTACTGTTATTTCTTACTTATTTCTTGCACTCCCCCCATGATTTAATTACAATTTTCCAGCTCTGAAGTCAGCGATTTCCAGCCTATGCATTTCCGAAAAATCACGTCTGTTTCCAAATGAACCCAAATCAAATTGGTGAACGAAAATAGTTATAAGTGCCAAAAACAATCCCCCCAAGTGAGAAAAATCTGCTCTTTTATGTGCTGGCCTTTTTTTTTTTTTATCTATTCCCACATACCTAGAATAATGTGTGTGTGTGTGTGTGTGTGTGTGTGTGTGTGTGTGTGTGTGTGTGTGTGTGTGTGGTGTGTGTGTGTGTGTGTGTGTGTGTGTAGGTGTATGTGTGTGTGCGCGCGTGCGTGCGTGTGTGTATGAGTGTTCGTGTGTGTGTGTGTGTGTGTTTGTTTGTTTGTTTGTTTGTTTGTTTGTGCGTGCGTGTGTGTGTGTGTGTGATGTTCCGAGAGTGTGCATGAGGTCTATGTACCATATAAAATGGCTAAGTTTTTAGGAAAATGCGCTATATTTTCTCTTAACCTGCAATCTTTATCTTCTCATCTATCACAATCCTATGATTCCATATCAACTTGTGATATATACATCTCAATCAAATACCAGGAAAAGAGCGTCATTTAACAGGACAGACCCTTGGGACATGTCTGTAATAATATTACACTTTATTTTTGGTATGTGGCCCACCTTGCATCTATCAACAGTATATCATCCAGATTAATGATTCTTGAAGCTTTGCGGTACAAGTTTTGCAGACAAAATGTGTTTGTGCATTTGTAGACTGTATCCTTCTGTTTTCCTATCAGAATGGCTTTTTTCTTCAAAACGTTCCCAACTCCCTCTTTGCTGTAAATTCTTCTTATATTTGCTAAAATTTCATGTTGCACACTTCACTTCAGTTATTCCTTTCACCATAAAGACTAGCAACCAGACCACTACACATGGTCTAAGCGATGGGAGGAAAAAGTTCGGATGCAGTCGGGAACTGAACCTAAGACCTCACAATTTCTAGACAAGTGCGTTACCGCTAGACCACATAACATGTGCACACCTAAGTGGTTTGGTTTGATTGTATTAGAGTCCCAGCAGCAGCATCAGATTTAGGCATTGTACCATAAACCAGCCTTCACCATTACTACAACTTCCTACCTAAAAGCTCTGATCCATATTCGTACCCAGGCCGTGTAAAACTCGTGGCCCGTTACAGTTGGGACATTGCGGACTTTGGACATGACGACTCGTGGACATAGGAAACAGGCCAAAAGGCGCCACTGCCAATATGCCACTTAGTTATGGCTGTAAGTTTGCACGCACGCCCGGACGCGCGCACACACACACGCGCGCGCACACACACACACGTACGCACGCACGCACGCGCGCGCG
>CM060319.1:70302673-70305173 GCA_030674155.1 Stramonita haemastoma
TTTCGTTGCCCTTTCTGTTTACTTCATTTTGGAAGTGTTGTATTTTTTCTTCAATTTTCGTTTAATATATAATAGGGAGAGCGATTTTGTTTATAAGATATAGTATAGATAGATAGATAGATAGATAGATAGATAGATAGATAGATAGATAGATAGATAGATAGAGAGATAGAGAGATAGAGAGATAGAGATATATCAGTAATCTGCATAAGCATCCTAAATCAACTCCTCATAGGGTGGGGGGCTCAAAATAAACTGTAGCTTGATACCTTTCCCTGCTGTACTGTTGTTTGCGTATGTTGCATGTACAACTGTGCACTACGGAAAGCAGAGGACCGCAGGGAGTGGAGGAAGCTGGTTGCAAAATCTTCACTGGTGCCCCCACGGTCCAAGAGACTACGGGATAGGTAAAGGTGAAGAAACACTGAATAAACCATTAATTCCAGAAGGTTAAAAAATAAAATACACCCTCAGACAGCTCAGTGGAGACTTGAACCTATGCCCCCTCACAGTTACCGTTAGATCAGAACTTTGACGGATTAACCACCGGGCCATTCCGCTCCGGGCTGTAGTGGTAGAGCTATGCAATCTGCATCAACAGCCCATAAACCTCAGCTATAGGCCACGTAAGCTCCCCAGACGTGCACACCAGTGGATTTATGGGTATGCCTGGTTGGGCAAGAATTAAATCAAGGGTCCCACTGGTATAGCTCTGAGGTAGTAAGTAGCAATTTTGCCTTCCTTCACACATGCAGCAACGCTTTACCATTGCCACATGCACATAACGAAAAGAGTTATAATGTACCTCTACACTAGTGGTGCAATGCTAGGATGCTGGAGATGGAGACTAATCAAACTTGTTGGAGGAAGGGATCGTGGGAGAGACAGACAGACAGACAGACAGACAGACAGACACACAACACACACACACACACACACACACACACACACACACACACACACACACACTCGAGATAGACAGAGAGAGAGAGAGAGTCAAACACAACACACACACACACACACCACACACACACACACACACACACACACACACACACACAACACACACACACACACCTTACAAGTGGTATCCATTACTGCCTGTCATGTGATATGTTTAGGAAAAGAGAGGGCATGGTTTCAGACACACACACGTACGACACATATTAGTACACACACACACACACACACACACACACACACCACACACACACACACACACACACACACACACGTGCGCGCCACGCGCGCACACACACACACACACCACCACACACACACACACACACACACACACACACACACACACACACACCACTCAGAAACCGACAGACAGACAGACTACTCTTAACTTTTTGTTTGGCCAAACTCACGTACATTGAATAAGAATCTACGAGCGAAGTGTATCAGCATGTCTACAGGTCATGACTGTGAGCCCTTTGCGTGTAAAGAGAGAAAAAGTAAGAGTACCTAGTGCTATAATCTCATCTGACAGGCAGACTTGCAGAGAAATGTAGTCGGAGCTAAAACTAGCTCCAGGAGAACAAAAATTAATACAAGGACACGTAAAGTCGTCTAGGCAGAGAACTAAAAACATTCTTATTAGCCAGATTTTATGTGTATGTGTGTGTGTGTGTGTGTGTGTGTGTGTGTGTGTGTGTGTGTGTGTGTGTGTGTGTGTGTGTGTGTGTGTGTGTGTGCGTGTGTGTGTGTGTGTTGTGTTGTTTTCGTTTCTCCGCTACAGCTCTGAGGTTCACCAGTGGTGTGATTTTTGCGCATGTGACCGTGTTTGCGGTAAGGTAGCAGCATTCCGATGTCGGGAATGTCTCAAAACAACACCAGTGTATATACAGGGTATTTTCTAATTTCGTCATCCGTTACTAACAGCATGCAATGCCCTACTCTTCCGAAAGGTGAAACAGGTTTTAACCTGTGTGCAAGATGTTCTACGTGTGCTCGCACTCGGGACCTCAGTTTATAGTCTCATCCGCGGGATTTTAAGGGGAGTGAAATCGATACTGGTTTAACTCCAAGGGGGAAAAATTCCACTGAACGGGCAACTCGGTAGTGGCTCGAACCCAAACTATCACATCACGAGCGTAACACTAGGCGATCCCGCCCCTTATAAGGCTTATATGGCTTTGTTCCCCATGTGTGCTGTTCAAAAGTCTGACCTTCAACTTACCGATTATTTTCTAAGGTTCCAAAATATACCCTGAATATTATTTCAGAAGTTTTTTTACAACAAAAATATTGATTGGTCTTTTTTTCTTGTTGTTCCTCGGCTAGTCCCTGGGGCTCACCAATGGTGACATTTTGTGTATGCGACAATTCTTACCCATCATGACGGTAGCCAGCTACATTCCCAATTCGGGGAAGTTTGGTCGTTTTTGCCAAGAAATATCACAAAACAAAATCCACAGGGTTGAGAAGAAAAAATAATCTGATAAAAGCAAACAAATCAACAAGCTAAAGAAAACACAGAGAAACGAAATCCCAT
>CM060319.1:70312673-70325173 GCA_030674155.1 Stramonita haemastoma
CACTACTGCCCGCTGCGCGATGAATCGATCAGGGACTCGTCATATCTCCTTGTTCAATGGCATTCCTTCTCTCGAAATAAAGTTTTATTCCTTCTTAGGTATGGGAGTCTTCTTTGTCGCTCACAGCAGTAACAGCAGCTGTTGACGCTATCATCAGCACAATGGAAAGGGGCACACGTGTGTGTGCCGGTGCTGTATCGTCAATGAGGATATTAGCGTGTACCTGAAGAATATTGGATTCGGAAGATGAAGACCAGCTGCTCAAGATAATCTTTCATCCCCCCCCCCCCCCCCCCCCCCCCCGAAAAAAAGATAAAACTGAGAAAAAAAATGGGGGCCAAAAATCACAAACAAAAAAAGAGAGGGAGGTGGCAGGGAGGGAGAAGGGGGGGGGGGGGGGGAAAGACAGACAGAGACAGGGAGAGAGAAAGGGGGGAGGCAGACACAGAGAGGCAGAGCAGAGCACAGAGAGAGAGAGAGAGAGAGAAAAGAGAGAGAGAGAGAGAGAGAGAGAGAGAGAGAGAGAGAGAGAGAGAGAGAGAGAGAGGAAGAAACCGAACTCGAATGTTTTATTGAGGAAATATGGATAAGCCAGAGGCTTCTTTACACCAGGTCCTCATAAAGGAGAAGAGAGGAGAGAGAGAGAGAGAGAGAGAGAGAGAGAGAGAGAGAGAGAGAGAGAGAGAGAGAGAGAGAAGAGAGAGAGAGAGAGATGAAAGAGAGAAGAATGACAGAGACGGAGACAGAAATAGGAGAGAGAGAGAGAGAGAGAGAGAGAGAGAGAGAGAGAGAGAGAGAGAGAGAGAGAGAGAGAGAGAGAGAGAGAGAGAGAGAGAGAGAGAGACACACACACACAAACACACACTAACACACACACTAACACACACACACACACACACACACACACACACACACACACACACACACACACACACACACACACACACACTTCTGTCCATTAAAAAGCAAAAACAAAAAATGCAAACCCATACTTCTTGGGGAAAATAAAGAATTTGATCAACGACGATAAATTATGGAATACGCTCTCCCAAAAACACAGAATTGCACTTACCTCCCATCCCGACTTACAGCCTGTTGGCTTTATGAAGGTTTATATTGCAAGCTTCCAAATTCATGTACATGAATGAACCACATAAAATAAAATAAAATAAAAATTGAGCGACGCGCGCGCGTGCGTGCGTGCGTGCGTGCGTGTGTATGTGAAGAGAGAGAGAGAGAGAGAGAGAGAGAGAGAGAGAGAGAGAGAGAGAGAGAGAGAGAGAGAGAGAGAGAGAGAGAGAGAGAGAGAGAGAGAGAGAGAGAGACAAGGCAAGGCAAGGCAAGGCAAGGCAAAATTCTTTTATTCGAGGATAATAGATAAGCACTCGTGTGCTTTTTTACATCCAGTCCCCGCCCTTTTCAGGGATAACATTAAGATAGAAAAAAATAAAAATAATAGCCACAACTACACAACAACAATTATAATGATCCAAATACCAAAAGTAAAGAACCATACCAAGTATCAAACAGGCAAGAAATAACACAGAGATACAATATTAAGGTAATGTTATAAAAAGTCACTCATTCAGAGAGAGAGAGAGAGAGAGAGAGAGAGAGAGAGAGAGAGAGAGAGAGAGAGGAGAGAGAGAGAGAGAGAGAGAGAGAGAGAGAGAGAGAGAGAGAGAGAGAGAGAGAATGAACGAATGAACGAATGAACGAATGAACGAATGAACGAATGAACGAATTTTATTAAGACAAAAGCTACAAGCCCATCAGTCAAAGGGGCTAATTATAAATGTCATGTTAATAATGGATGGACAGAAAAGAAGACATGAATAATAACTCGAAATCCAGACAAATATCAACAAATATTTTTAGTTATTAGGCCTACTTATAGAATCTATCTGGTTCATAGTCTGCTTGCGTTTTTCTAGAGCCTGTGTTACATATATTGCTAAAGATATCATCTCGGACATATTATTTGAAGTTAACACTTTTTGTACACGACTAGTGGACCTGTTGGTTGGGTTTGTCAAAAAAATAACTTTTTGACGAATTTCTTGGTAAGTTCGACATGTAAGCAAAAAGTGCAATTCGTCTCCTTCTTCTTCTCCACATGCTGGACATGGATTGCTGTCTGTCTCCTCTGTAATATACCATTGTCTACAGTTCAATAGATCACATAATCTCAGCCGAAATTTCAGTAGATTGCTTCGAAGCCTCTTATTAGTTAACGATATCAAATATTGTTCTGGACCAAACGCATCTTTAAATGAGCTATACCAATGGTATTTTTCACTCGACATTAACTATCTCTATCATATGCAGAGATATATCGAACTATCTCTAAACAAGAAGTAATAGCAGCAATAAACAGATTGAAAGGGGGAAAGAGTCCAGGTCCAGAAAGAATTACAGGAGAGATGCTTAAAAATGTGGATGATACCGTAATTGCCTATTTTGTGCAGTTGTTCAATAAGCTTTTTGATGAGGGTTTATTTCCAAAGGAGAGGTCTAAATCCATAATTGTACCAATATATAAAAAGGGAGCAACTAGTACACCTGACAACTATCGGGGAGTTTCTCTAACATGTATAATGAGTAAAATATACACATGCATTTTGAATAAAAGACTTTCTGAATGGGTAGAAACCAATGAAAAAATCATAGAAGAGCAAGCAGGCTTTAGACAGGGATATAGCACAGTTGATCATATTTTTACTCTCTATGGGCTTGTGCAGAAATATTTACAGATATTTCACTCGATATTTAGAGAGAGAGAGAGAAGAAAGAAAGAAAAAGAAAGAGAGACAGAGAGAGAGAGAGGAGGAGAGAGAGAGAGAGAGAGAGGAGAGAGAGAGAGAGAGGAGAGAGGAGAGAGAGAGAGAGAGAGAGAGAGACAGACAGACAGACAGACAGACAGACAGACAGACTGACGACAGACAGACAGACAGACAGACAGACAGACAGACAGAGAAAAAGAGAGACAGAGAGAGAGACAGTGAGAGACAGTGAGAGAGAGAGTTTATATTTTTTTATATTCATTCTTTTATATCGAAGATGATGGAATAAGCACTCATGTGCTGTTTTACACCTAGTCCCCGTGTGTATGCAGATTTGTAAATTTTGTCATCCGTTCCCACCGGCAAACAATGGCCTACTCTTTCGAAAAGCAGAACAGGTTTTAACGTGTGCACAAGATGTTCTGCAAGTGTTCGCACACGGGGCCTCAGTTTATAGTATCTTCCGAAGGATTTTTGGGGAGAGTGGAGTCTGCACTGATGTCAGCTCCAGGGGAAAAGATCCCCTTGAACGGGATTCGAACCCGGGTCATCAGATTGCGAGCGCAATGTTCCGACCACAGGCTATTTGTCCCCGTGTGTGTGTGTGTGTGTGTGTGTGTGTGTGTGTGTGTGTGTTGTGTGTGTGTGTGTGTGTGTGTGTGTGTGTTTTGTGTGTGTGTGTGTTGAGGGGGGAGGGTGCGCGTGTGTGTTGAGGGGGGAGGGTGCGCGTGTGTGTTGGGGGGGGGGGGGTTGCATGTGAGTATGTGTGTGTCTGTGTGTCTGTTCTATCTAAATGTGTCTGCGTTTAAGCACAAACGCAAGCACAAGAGCAACCGTGCATGCATGCATGAGGGTATGCGTACTTGCGAACCTGCGAGAACGCGCTGAAGAAGACATTCGTATGCCGCCATACCCGTATGCATGCATATGACTGTTTCAATGCCCATACTGTGCATTCGAGAATGTGGGTTAAGAGAGGCACGGAAACATAGTACCACTTAAGTCTTAACGGTCCCAAACAATGGTACTCGTTCCCCAAAACAATCTCTTGTATCTCCAGTTGACTTGAAATCTACTGCCTACCACTCCAAGCACTATACAACAGCCTTTAGTCGATCCCACAAAACGACCCTACCATTACACGCTGCCTGCCCCTCGTTACTGTAATGTCTTGAGCGAATGGAAGAGAACATGAGATTAACAGACAGCAGCGAGACAGACAGACAGAATGAATGACAGACAGACAAGACTGAGACATAAAGATCGAGAGGCACAGAGAGAGAGAGACAGAGAGACAGAGACAGAGACAGACAGACATCAGACAGACAGACGGAGATAGAAAGGTTAACAGGAGTTAAAGGCAGGATGGAGAGAGATAGAGAGAGAAAAAGAGACAGACAGAAGGCAGACAGACCAATCCAATCCAATGATGTTGCTTATAGCCCCGCCGACCACATAGGCCAGACAGGCAGGCAGGCAGGCAGGCAGGCAAACAGACAGACAGACACAGGCACTGAGACAGAGAGACAGATAGATACTGAGAAACAGAGAGAGGGAGAGAGGAAAGAGAGAGAGAGAGAGAGAGAGAGAGAGAGGAGAGAGAGAGGAGAGAGAGAGAGAGAGAGAGAGAGAGAGGAGGAGAGAGAGAGAGAGAGAGGCAAACAGTAAGATAGAAAAATACACAGGAGGACAGAAAGACTAATGGACAGAGAGGCAGATAGAGACTGAGAAACAGAGACAGACAGACAGAGACAGAGAGAGACAGACAGAGAGAGAAAGAAACAGAGAGAGACAGGGAGGCAGATAGAAACAGACAGTTGATTGATTTGATTTTATTGATATTGATTTGTTTTTATATCCGAGGATAATGGAATAAGCACTCTTGTGCTTTTTTTACGGTCCAAGTCCTGTGTGATCGCAGTTTTTAAAGTCTCTAAATTTAATTGTTCCAACCGGGCACACGATGGCTACATGTACGAAAAGCGGAACAGGATTTAACGTGTGGCAAGAGTCTGCGTGTGTTCGCACACGGGGCCTCGAGTTTGAAAGTCTATCGAGAGGACTTTTGGTGAGGAGTGGAGGTGCGAGCACTGATGTTAACGAGAGAGGCAGTAGAGTGAATAGACAGACAGACAGAGACAGAAGGCAGACAGAGAGATACAGAGAGAGAGCAAAGAGAGGAGAGAAGAAGAGTAGAGAGAGAGGAAAGAAAGTAAGAGAGTAGAGGGAGGATGAAGTGATGTAGGGAGTGAGAGAGACGTTGGAGGGTGAGTGAGGGCGAGAGAAGAGAAAGCAGAAAACGCCACCGACCACTAGCCTGCCCCTACGCGCCACCCAGTGACAAAGAAAGAAAGAAGAAGCAGAAAAAACGAAAACAAGGGAGAAAAAGAAACCAGAAAAACCCCAACCGGCAAACACAAAAAAAAAAGAACCAAAAGGAAACGTGGGAGAGGGGAGGGGGGGGGGGGGAAAAAAAAACGACCCCTCAACCCCTACCCCGCCCCACCCCACAAAAAAAAAAAAAGGCAATAGAAAACTAAAAGGGAGGGAAAAAAAAACTGAAATGAAAATAATTGATTGTGAAGTGAACAAGCTCAAATCGACACAAAACATAATATACGGACTAGACTGGAAAGAGAAAGCTAGATTGACTGACACTAATGATAGAGTACTGTGAAAAGAAAGCTGACAGAAGCGTGTATATGTAGGATATTCGCACACACCGGCACCCAGACACATGCACGCGCGTGCTCTTACACATGTGTATTATATACATGGTACTTAGGAAGCAGATCAGAGGCCTTAGGTTAAAATTAGTAAGAGAGCAGTCATGTACTAAAACCTAATGGGAGAGAGAGAGAGAGAGAGAGAGAGAGAGAGAGAGAGAGAGAGAGAGGAGAGAGAGAGAGAGAGAGAGGAGAGAGAGAGAGAGAGAGAGAGAGAGAGAGAGAGTGAATGAATGAATGAATGAAACAATTCGGAGGATGAAGCAAGCAGACAGACTGGCTAACTGCACGTGTGTGTGTGTGTGTGTGTGTGTGTGTGTGTGTGTGTGTGTGTGTGTGTGTGTGTGTGTGTGTGTGTGTGCGTGTGTGTGTGTGTGTTTTGTGTGTATCTGTCTGTCTGTCTGTGTCTGTCTGTCTGTCTGTCTGTGGCGCGCGCGCGCGCGCGCGCGCGATTTTTGAAGAGGAGAGAGAAAGAAAAGTAATCATGATAAGCAGCTTTCTCCACCATTAAATGCCCTGAAATCCACAGCGGATTTGGAACTTGTCATTGACATTCATTCCACTGATGTATGTTACGCATATGATTTTTGTTTCATAACATGCACGATGTTTCAAATCAATTTCTGACAGACGTGAAAGACACTGCGTGACAGTAATAGTCTGCACGTAAGACATTTTTTCTTTCTTTTTGCCGGGGACGGGTGAAGGGGGGGGGGGGGGGGCGGTTGGAGGGGGAACGAAGATGACAAACTAGGCGAGACCACCACATCCCACCCCTGAAACAGTCGTCCATACTTTCATGCATCTCCGAACAGACACACACACACACACACACACACACACACACACACACACACACACACACACACACACCCCACACTCACACACACACAACACCACCACCACCACACCACCAAACCACACCATGCCACTGCACAACACACACACACACACACACACACACACACACACAACACACACCACACACGCACGCACACGCGCACGCACGCACACACGCACACACTACACCATAACACAACATCCCCCCACCACCACCCCTCAACACACACACACACACACACACACACACACACAAATGACACACGCATGGGTGCACCGACCTGTGGCAGCGACGATCCCGTAGAAGCAACAAGGACGACAAAGACAACAAAGAACCCCATCACTTGTACGTTCCTGTCACAATGACGACACCGATAATATCCCCTCCGGACTGAGTCGGTCTTTCCCTCTTCAGTGTACCGCCGGAAAACACATTGCTGATCCACTGAAAGCACCACAACAAACCGTTTCCACTTCACCCACAAATTCCAAGGAATCGAGTAACACTTTTTTTCTCTCTCTCTCTCTCTCACTGCCCTGTCAACTTTTTCAGAGTCGAAGATCACACTTGTTGTTTCAAATGGCTTTGAAAATATATCATTAACAGGGGCATTATTTTCAAAACATTCCAAGGTAGGCTACATGAATGTTTAAAATTGTAGTACAAGGCTGTATTTTTGTTTCTCAGTCAACAGCTCTTTATGAATTAACTGATAAACTTTTAAGAACCTCAGTGTTATAAAAAAAATTTAAAAAATTAAAAAAAACAACCGATTCACAGATCTATCACTTTAGATTCTTTCATTCACCCAAATTGGCGTCTGTCACAATAAATCAAACGCAATTTTCTTCCAATAAAACACAACACCTCAAGGTTTTATGCTGACATCGAATAGTTTCCGTGTTGCTAAACATGCATAAAAATCCTCCTCTTCCTCCTCCGACAAGTTTCACACAAAATAAAGTGAAGAGAAACGAGCGAGGCACAAGTAGTTGTAGATCTATCACCACCGACACTGGGACAAAAGTCGTCTGCGCAGACTGCGCTAACACTATACACAAACACGCTGTGACCAGAAGTTTAGGCGGCAACTATTGGCTGTGTGCGGTGGGAGTGTGGAGTGTGTGTGTGTGTGTGTGTTGCTCTCTCGCAGTGACTGTGTGCATGCTCAGAACCTTTTTGACACACCAATGGCGCCTGCAGGCCAAAAACTTCAAGGGCATGCTTTCGTTTTCGGGCTGGTAGTGCGAACTTTTTTTTTGGAGTGGTGCCACCATTTTTTTCTTCTCTTTATTTTTATTTCTGCTGCTGCTGCTGTTTCCCGTAGTGGCCGCTAGCAGACGATAATCGGCAACAGCTGGGGATGAGAGAAATATAGGGGGCCAGGTGGTTGCCAGTTTAAAAACAGGCTGAAAAAATAAAAGCAACAAAAAACTTGGTTTACCCATAACGTGCCCCATTCCCTATCTCTGTGCTGTTTACAGTTGCTCTCTTGTCTCACAAACTTCAAGGCTATTGTATTATCTGTTTTGTCTACCACCTTCCAAATTAACTTTCTTTGACCGATTGACAGAGTGATTAATCGATGTATTTCTTTATTTTTCCATGTTTATTATATATGGTATATTCCATTTATTCATTTATGTATCTCTTTAATAGTTGTTGATTCGTGTATGTATCTATTTCTTTATGTATTGATATGCATTGATCGATTCTCCATTGACAAATCGAACTGAAGAGGTGAGTAAAAGCCTCAGGCAAACAATTGATTCTGTTAAAAAAAAAAAATTAAACCACCGTCAAAGTAAACAATCAAGAAAAAAAATCAACGCAATGAACCATGCTAAAAACCACAAAAAACTGCTGCCATAAAAAAAGGATTCAACTACACACACACACACACACACACACACACACACACACACACACACACACACACACACACACACACACACACACACACACACACTAATTAATTTTAAGTTTTGAGGCTGTTTAGTTATTAGCACCTGTTGCTCATTTGTTTTAGAATGGGACGTCCAGTTTTATAAACAGGTGTAAGTTTTAGACAGATTTATAGATTTTCTTTTCATCTTGTTATAAGGTGAATCTTTCGTCATCTTTATTTTAATGGGGTTTTTTGGGGGTTGGGGTTTTTTTGTTTGTTTGTTTTTAGATAGTTGGCTTCTTTTTCAAACGTCCAGTGTTTCTCTTGAATATCTTGTGATAGATTCCAGGCGAATTCCTTATTCTATAGACTTAGAAGCAGTACATTATATCATTAAACAATTGTCTTTCCATGTGTTCTGCAATATGCGGAACCAGCCTTGTGCTCGCGCGGCGCGCGCCGCGCACACAAACACCACACACACACACACACACACACACACACACACACACACACACACACACACTTGCTCGCACCCATACATACTCAGTTGCCCAAACAAGATTAAAGATTCAAGATTTTATTTCAGGAAAACAAAAACCCGAGAGGTACATGAAATATAACAAAACCAAAGCTTGCAGATGTGGGTATGTGTAAAATGCAACAAAACGTCATTACACACTGAAAAGCGCAAAAATGAAAAATGAAAGAATATTCACAATAAAAAGAGGAACTAAAAGTTAGAATGTGTACACAGTTACATACTCAAACGCACAGGTGCACATGCGTGTTTAAACACACACACGCACACACATGTTCGCTCATTCACTCACGTGCACATAGGCCTACACACATATGTCTTTTTTATGTACCTAATTTCACTTTTTTGTGAACATATGTTAAGATGAAGAACGCACACATACAAATACACAAATGCACGCACGCACGCTCGCGCGCATGCGAGCGCACACATACACACACACGCCGCGCTCATGCATACTCAGTTATGCAAGCATATATGCATACATACTCAAACGCACACGTGTACAAGCGTATTCAAGCACACACAGCGCACACGTGTTCGCACACGCGCACGCGCACATACACAGATATGTCTTGTATGTGTCAAAATACCAGTTTTTGTGAAGAGATGTTCAAATGAAAACCACATATAAAGACATGTGCGCGCGCGCGCGCGCGCGCGCACACATTACACACACACACACACACACACACACACACACACACACACACACACACACACACACACACCCGCGTGCACGCACACACGAATGCACGCACACACACATACACGCATGAACACACACACACACACACACACACACACACACACACACACAACACACACATACTCACGCACGCACACCCGAACGCGCGCGCGTGCACACACACACAAATACACACACACTACATCTAGGCCACAGACCCCCTGTTAAGCCTATCATCGGCAGGTGTTTGTGTTCATCTGTCCCTCTGCACCAGAAGCTTCAAACCATTTAAAAAATAAAAAATAAACATTTCGAAACAAAACACAGCTTGAAGAAATTCAACTGACATACTACGCATTTAAATTTTTAAAAAAAGTGACGTGTGCGTTTGTATATATACACACGCGCGCGCGCGCATTCTCTCTCTCTCTCTCTCTCTCTCTCTCTCTCTCTCTCTCTCTCTCTCTCTCTCTCTCTCTCTCTCTCTCTCTCTCTCTCTCTCTCTCTCTCTCCGGCCGGATGAAAAAAAGTATGTAATGCTTACTCTGCAACCCTTGAAAAATAAAGATCATTCATTCATTCATTCATTCATTCATTCATTCATTCTCTTCCACCACCCCTTCACAGACACACACACCACAACACCACACACACCACACACCCACCACACACACACACACACACCACACAACACACACCACACAACACACACACACACACACACACACACACACACACACACACACCACACACACACACCACAACACACACCACACACACACAACACACACACACACACACACACCACACACACACCACACACCACACACACACACACACACACACACACACACACACACACCACACACACAACCACACACACACACACACACACACACACCACACACACACACACACACCACACAACACACACCACACACACACCCCACACACACACACACACACCACACACACACACACACACACACACACACACACACACACACACACACACACACACACACACACACACACACACACACACACACACACACACCACACACACACACACACACACACACAACACACCACACACTCACACCACACACACACACACACACACACACACACACACAACACACACAACACACACACACACAATTACAAGTGGTATCCATTACTGCCTGCGATGTGATAACGTTAAGGAACAGGGAGGGCATGGTTTCCGTTGTTCTGCTAATGGAAAAGAAAACTTATGCATTGTGGTTTTTTTCCCTGTAACTTAGCCTGGAGGGGGGAAGGGGAGGGGATGGGGGAGGGAGGGAGGGAGTGGGGGGGGGGAGGGGTAGGGGAGGCGGAACAGCCTCGTGGTTAAAGCGCTGAACTGTACGATGTACAGTACATCTGTGGTGTAGAAGTTATTTATTTTATTTATGCCACCTTATGTCACAGCAGATTTCTCTGCGCGAAATTCGGGCTGCTCTCCCCGGGGAGAGCGCGTCGCCACAAGTGCAGCGCCTACCCATATATATTTTTTTCTTTTTCCTGTCTGCAATTGTATTTGTTTCCACATCAGAGTGGCTTTTCTCTACATAGTTTTGCCAGGGACAACCCTCTTGTTTTTCTTTTACGTGCGCTAAATAATGATGTGTAACACACGGGACCTCGGTTTATCGTCTCGTCCGAAAGACTAGCACCCAGACCACCACTCATGATCTAATGGATGGGGGGAAAGTTCTGGGCCCAGACGTGCTCACCTTGAAGCACAGCCTGGTTTATTGCCGGTGAGGAATTAAATGATTCAACTATTAATTGTGTCATTTAATGAGGGGGGGTGGGGGTGGGGGGTTGTTTTTTTTAGATGGACGGTGTTAGAGATTTGAAAGTATTAGGATATACTGGTTTTGAACCTGAAGTTGAAATTTACTGGAGCCACTAAAACTGAATGAGGTGACAGCCCTGATATGGCTTCCGTAGTCGGTAGGGCTGTAAACAGTATGGTACATGTATGGTATCCTGAAACGAGAAGTGCAGTTTTGATCCCCCGTTTGAAACCAAATTTTCCCCCTAATAGACCTTGAGTGGTGGTGGTCTCTGTGCTTCGGATGATATGATGAACCAGGGTCTTGTGTGTAACACATACTTATTGCACTGGAGATACAACCGACAGCAACAAGAGAGTTGTTGTCCCAGGCAAAATTCTGTTGACAAAAGAGCCACTCTTAGAGGAGGTAGCCCACATTTGCATGATTTTATTCCTACTTTTTTCAGAGGCGTGTGTGTGTGTGTGTGTGTGTGTGTGTGTGTGTGTGTGTGTGTGTGTGTGTGTGTGTGTGTGTGTGTGTGTGTGTGTGTATGTGTGTGTGTTGTGTGTGTGTTTGTGTGTGTTGTGTGTGTGTGTGTGTGTGTGTGTGTGTGTGTGTGTGTGTGTTGGTGTGTGCGTGCGTGCGTGCGTGCGTGCGTGCGTGCGTGCTGTTGTGTGTGTGTGTGTGTGTGGTGTGTGTGTGCGTGCATACGCATTCTTCACGTATGTGGTGATTTCCAGCTCAGCTTGCACAAACTCATGCGAAATCAGGATGGTTCCAGAAATCGTGGAGTTTCAGGTTTTGAGAGAGAAGTTCTGGGTTTGATTGGATTTTTTGTGTGTTTTTGTTGCTGTTTTTTGTTGCTGAGTGAGCTGCAGTGTTGGCAGCGTCTGTGTAGGAATAAGTGGCAGACTGGTATTGGCTTGGGTCTCAAGAGACTCAACCTCTGGCCAGACGAGATGGGGGGCCGTTCCAGCGTTAGCTCTTGGGCGATTGTTGATAATCATCTCTCTACAAAGAGTGGGGAAGATTCCCAGTATTGCCAGGTTGTGTGTGTGGGGGGGGGGGGTGTTGTGTGTGTGTGTGTGGTGTGTGTGTGTGTGCGCGCGCGCGTGCGTGTGTGCATGTGTGCTTGTGTGGGTGTTGTGTGGGTGTGTTGTGTGGGTGTGTGTGTGTGCGCGCGCGCGTGTGTGTGTATGTGTGCGAGCACGCGTGTGTGTGTGTATGT
>CM060319.1:70330173-70357673 GCA_030674155.1 Stramonita haemastoma
TGGTACATCATACTGAACCCACATTGTGTCAAAGTTTAAACTTTGGCACAATGATTTAAACAGATATTTTATTTTTATCAAGGATATGAAACAATGAACATAATGTCTCTCCCATTACAAACTTTATTCTCTTTACTGAAGATGCTTAGTTCCAACAAGCAAGCTAACTACTGAAATGCAAGCACAAAGCCCAAATGTTTTTAAAAGTATATAAACACACTCACAAGAACATACACACAACCATGCTGTTATAAACATACATGATTCTACGCACACACATACACTCTCACAACACTAACACAAAAGCACAAACACACACATGCACGCACTCACGCACGCACGCACACACACACACACACACACACACACACACACACACACACACACACACACACACACACACACACACGCACACACACACGCACACGCACACGCACACGCACACAAACACTCACTGGGACATATACAGGTTTGTTGTAGATGGAGTAAATACCATGAATTAAAATATGATCATGTAGTCAGTCTCCACTCTCCTGTTTCAGTTTTAACCTGCTAACTTCCCTCACACACAAACATGTGCACGCACGCACACACACACTTTCTTTTATTACACACACAAATACACACACACACACACACACAAAACAATACAATTCTAAACATAAGACAGTTTTATTCTAAACACAACTTATATGTCTTGTTTTTCAGGCTCTGCATTGTACATAATCTTTCCCATTCTTTCTTTTACTCATTTCATCCAATACACTTTACGGATCATAAGAAATATTTTTATAGAAGCACTCTGGATTGAACAATTTGTGTGGAAGTGTTCTGATTTTAACGATTTGTGTGGAAGCGTTCTGATCTGATCTTTCAACATGACTGAATGACCGACTTTTCCCTTAATTCCTTGAGGAATCACTGGGCTCTGTTCGGCATTTTTCAGGTCATGTGTCTCGGACAAGTTGAAGATGGAGGCGACCAATGCTCTCTAGGTCACAGAATGCACACTGGGTATGTTTGTGTTCTCCTTGCTACTGATGCTGGTCTACTCCTCTATAAAAATGGGTTTTGAACATGTGCACACAATTTTTCAAATCCATTCACACATGGGATCTCTGTTTAGAGTCTCATCTGAGGGACTTGTGGGAGACTCGTGTCAGAACAACTAGTAACTATAGAGGATAAAAAAGAATCACAGCCTCAAATGGACTCTTTAGTGGAGTCTTCAGTGGAGACTTGAACCCAAACCTCATTATCATATCAGGAGTCTGATACTCTAACTCCTAGGCTATTTCTCCCCTCTCCCTCCCCAAGGTGAACAACAAATACTTTTATGGAAAAAATTCAACTTTTATCATTAACATCATCATTATTCCCTCTCCACTCTGGTGAATCAGTACCCACCTGTATACTTCCCCTCCAGTTCTTGGTTCCAGTTGTTCCCCTTGGCCACTTGACTTCGGAGGCTGTCCACACTGAGTCACAGAAAGCAACACATTCACAAAGCATTAACACAGGTTCCAAATTCAACATGAACAATGGAAAAAACAGATAATCACTATTAAATTCAGAGTGAAAAACATCACAGATACTCCTTACCCTTCATTACCCTTGTGTTGTGTGACCTCCCTCTCTACCTTCGGCAAAAGCGCTATATAAATTTCATGTATTATTATTATTATTATAACTGTGTACCAACAATCACACACTTGAGAATAATCTTTTTTGATAATTGCTGAGTGTATGTGGATATATGCACTGAAAGTTTCAGGCCGTGATAAGTTAGACCTGGTGGAGTCCATTGCCTCTCCAGGTCACAGACTGCATGCTGGGTATGGTTGACATACCACCAGCCATGGCTGGCCACTCTTCAATGAAAGATGAATTTGTACCAAGTACACATGATTTCATAGGTACATTTACTTACACACAGAAGCTTACTTAATTACAGTCTCATCTAAAGGACTTCAAAAGGAGAAGAGTGAGACACAATCCTAACCTCAGAAAAAAATCCCCTCAGCAAGACGGCTCAGCAGAGACTACAACCTGCCTCAGTCACAGTCAAAGCACAAGTCTAATGCTTGAAACCACAAGGCGATTCTTTCCGCAACAGGCATCTTAAAAAGTAACCTCTGTTATCTTCCTGATTGAAGGGATTCCCCCCCCCCCCCCCTCCCCCCAGAGTTAACATCAGTGCTGACTCCACTCTCCCCCAAAAAGTTCTTCCGGTAAGACTATAAACCGAGGCCCCATGTGCGAACCCACGCAGAACATCTTGCACACACGTTAAATCCTTTTCATAAGAGTAGGTCATTGTGTGCCGGTGGGAACAGATGACAAGATTTGCAAAACTGCAAACACACAGGGACTGGATGTAAAAAAGCACACAAGTGCTTATTCCATTATTCTCGATATAAAAGAACAAATAAATAAATAAATAAGTAAAATCACCCAGTCTTCTGTATTTTCACCCCCCCCCCCCCCCCCAAGTACTTCTTACATTTGCTGGAAGGCCTCTTTCTCCTTGCTCAGCTGACAGCTCAGCACCTCCACCTCCCCCAGGGTGAAGTCCAGTTTGTCCGTCACCTCCATCAGCCGCAGCTTGGTTTCCGCATGGCTCGTCTGCTCTTCCTGAAACAGATACATACAGTTATTAACATGTAAGACTGTTATTACTATGGCTTGTTTTGACATCACTGGATTGGTGGGTAATTCTAGGGCCACCTGCTGAAGAATGTATACTAAATAAAATAAACCCAAAGTAAAATCTGCGTCATGCACTAAACATAGTCATCATCTGCTCTCTCACTCTTTCTCTCCCCTCTCTCTCTCTCTCACACACATACACATAAAAATGCACGCACGCACACACACAGGCATGCACGCATGCACACACACACACACGCACATACATACACCTCTGTGAATGATTAAATAACAAACTTTGGCCATGAACATTAACTGGTATACAAGTATACTGAAGAGTCCCTGAGCAGATTCAATGAACTCTGACACTGTTATAGTATCAAAGACTTCAGCATTAACTGGATTAGCTATTTATCAGAATGGACTCCATGTAATGTAAATCGTAAGTTATACTACTAGACTTCATTCCAGATGAAACTTACCTCCAGTTTTTGAACCAGAGCATCATACTCCTCTCTGCTCACAAAATTGTTCTGCACAGTGTTCTGAAACAAAAACAGGAAACAATAAAAAGAAAATTAAAAAACCATCAAATATATTCGGTCATAACGAATAATTTTAAGAAATTAATAAAACTGTAAAGTTAAAAACTGTTATCATGTTATATGGTGTATTTTCTAACTTAAGCAATTGTACATATTGGTGTACATTAAATAAAACATAACTTTAAAGACATTTCAAACCCTGTTCCACCTCTTGGAAGAAAAGCCTCACTAGGCCATTTGTGTCAGTGAGAATGGATAACAGAATTCACAAAACTGCATGCAGAGTGGGACTGAATATAAAAAACTTGAGGTTTTTTTTTTCTTTTTTATCCTCAAAATAAAAGAATAATGGATAGATAAATAACACTCATATTATACTACATACCATATGAGTCAGAACACACAAGACAAGTTAAACATGGCAAACATATGTACCTCAACTTCTTTCAGCTTTGAAATGTGCTCCTCCTTTGGTAACAGATGATCCCGCATAAAGGATTCCTGGGAGAACATCTGAGGGCAGAAACAATGTGGTACACAATCATGAAACAATGAACAACTAACTTATAAAGTTACATTAAGATTAATCACCATATTTATGATAAAATAATATCCTTAATCAATGACAAACAATTCATCTAGGGCTAGAAACATTCATGATTCTACGATCTAGCAATCTTTTTTATTTCCTGATTTATTTTGTTTTTGTTTTCTTTTGTTTTGGTTATGTTTTAAAGAGTAGAACTGAAGCTGTTGTGTTACTGTGTTAGGATTGGCATATATATCAATATGACTTTTTCCACAGTTAATGAGTTATGAACAAATAATGTCCATCATATGATACATTTGGTTAGAAATCTGAACACTTTACTAGTTAACAGCTTTATTTCTTATCCTACCTGTTGATTGTACAGTGTATTCAGTATTCTAGAATGATAGTCATAGTCATACTCTGAACCACAGTACTTGTATTATGATTAATTACGGTCTAAATCTGGAAAATTACATCATAACTTGTAGACTTTTTTTTTTAATTACATCTTGTGCAAAGAATCTTTTTGATAAACAAAATTTGACTGGGAAAAAATACAGGCTATTAAGTTCTGTGATCAATATTTAATTAACCAAGTTATAACTATGTCTCATTGTCAGGAGATAACACTGTGAATCATAAGATCTGGACAAGGAAGCAAAAGGATGTGGGCATCTCTTACAAAAGAGTCTTAAGTACAAGATTCCAAGTTGGTACACAATAGCTGAACAGGGCCATCTGACAGCTTATGTGTTTGACTTTGAGCTGAGCTTAAATTAATGCATCTCAGTTGAGTTAGACTTAAAATGAATGAGAATGACACCCACATTTGGTGCTGATTTGGTTATAAGCTCACAAAATACTCTACATTATCAATAAGGACAGGCATATAATTATGTAATCTACTGTAGATTTAACAAATCAGGACGACTGAAAATATTTTGCTTGAGTTTTTAAAAACATTGGCGATTAATCACTTGATCAAAATAATTATGAAGCCTTTCGCAAACAAAAGCTCATTGAGTCTACTGGCTGGAAGTAAACAGATTATCATTATGCTTTTAAAGCTGATACATTTTTTCATGTTACAGGTATTAAATACTAGTAAGTAACACTATAGTATTCACACACATACACACACAGGATAGCCTAGTGCCGTAGTGGTCAGAACACTGCGCTGGCAATTTGAGGACCCAAGTTCTATTCCTGTTCGAGGGGACTGTAGATTTAACAAATCAGGACGACTGAAAATATTTTTTGCTCGAGTTTTGAAAACATTTTGAAGTCTGGAGTTAACATCAGTGCTGACTCCACTCTCCCCAAAAGTCCTTTGGATGAGACTATAAACCCAGGCTCCCTGTGCAAACACACACAGAACATCTTGTGCACATGTTAAATCCTGTTCCCTTTTCGAGAGTAGGCCATTGTGTGCCGATGGGAACAGATGACAATATTTACAAAACTGCACACACACAAAGACTGGATATAAAAAAGCACATGAGTGCTTATTCCAGTATCCTCGATGTAAAAGAAAACGCACACACAACACACACACACACACGAACAGACGTTAACTTGAAAACAAAACACACACACAAATATAAACACTGTATCATCCTTTTGTCCCGTTTTAGTTTAATACAACCATTGTCTCCTCCCCATCATCATTCACGTACAATATGTAGTGAAATACAAGCCTGGTGCAACACTCTAGCAGTAGGCCTACTCAGCTTAAGTACTCTACTTTTGACGTCTTCAGTCTTACAAGTAAACTCAAAGCGTAAGTAAGCAACTCACACTCTCCTGTAACTGGGAAACAGCTGCATTTTGAAGTTCTATTACTTCTCTAATTTGTCGTTGAACAATTTCATGAACTGGTGTCGCAGGCTGTACAATACTTGACAATTCTTCAATGCAAGCATCGTCATCCCTTGAACAATTTTGAGAGTTGGTTTCTTTAGCATACACTCGTTGGCAGCCATCGTTTCTAAGGTTAAAGGTGAAGGTCTGGAATATAAAACAAATTTTTGATTTTCTTTATCCTTCAAATAAAAGCATTTTTGCATTAAAACGTGTTAAATGATTTTATTTTGTTAAATATTGAAAGTTAAAAACCAATACTGGTTAAACTTACAATATCAATATAATCTGTATGGATTAGGGATTCCGGCAAACGGAATGTTATTGTTCCGTGCAATCTGATTGGTCAGTTTGTCAGTTGGGGAAATTCAATGGCAAGGAAAGATCTTAGATCGAAAGAGAAGCGTCAACTTTATTTGAATCTGTTCAAGATTGGCAGGTATGGTTTTATATTTGTTGTGAGAAACATAAAATGGATGTTTTGAGCAAAATACCTCCTAGCTTTTTCTCATTTACTCCCATTGATTTTCGTGCTGTTCTCAGTTTCTCTTTCATAAAGTTTCGTAGTCGTTAGATCATCTGGATGACTTGGTCTCAACCCCCCTCCCTGTCCCTTTTCTTTCTTTTTCTCCTCAGTGTGTGTGTGTGTGTGTGTGTGTGTGTGTGTGTGTGTGTGGTGTGTGTGTGTGTGTGTGTGTGTGTGAGGATACATTCTAGGCTGTATGTTGCATTCAAAAGGTAAAGCTTTATCAGTTTCTCTCTCTCTCTCTCTCTCTCTCTCTCTCTCTCTCTCTCTCTCTCCTCTCTCTCTCTCTCTCTCTCTCTCTCTCCCTCCCTCTCGCTCTCGCTCTCTCACGCATGCACACACACACACACACACACACACACACACAACACAACACACACACACACACACACACACACAACACACAACACACACACACACACACACACACACACACACACAACACACACACACACACACACACACACACCACACACACACACACACACACACACACACACACCACCACACACACACACCACACACACACACACACAACCTTTTCTCTCTCACATGTTAAATCCAGTTTTGCTTTTCGTAAGAGTAGGCCATTGACATTGTGTGCCGGTGGGAACAGATGACACTATTCATTACTATTCACAAAACTGCACACACAAGGGGAGTGGATGAAAAAAAGAACATGAGTGCTTATTCCATTAAATCCTCGATATAAAAGAATAAATAAATAAGTAATACAGTCTCACTCTCTCTCTCTCTCTCTCTCTCTCTCTCTCCTCTCTCCCCTCTCTCTCTCTCTCTCTCTCTCTCTCTCTCTCTCTCTCTCTCTCTCAGTCACACAGTGATACTGTGATGCACACAGGATAGATGATGTACACAGTAACACAGACACACCGTGACACACATGGCACATACACATGCATGCACACAAGCGCATAACAGTAACACACACACAATGTGACACATAATCATGATGTACACACACACACACACACACACACACACACACACACACACACACACACACACACACACACACACACACACACACCACACACACCTCTCTCTCTCTCTCTCTCTCTCTCTCTCTCTCTCTCTCTCTCAAGTCACACAGTGATGCGCACATGATGGTGATGCACACACACACACACACACACACACACACACACACACACACACACACACACACACACACACACACACACACACATGTGCGAGTGCGCGCACTCACACATGTATGTGTACACACATTCAAACAGTGACACACATGTACACATGACATAATCGATAGTCACACACACAGTAACACACTTGATTTTGTTTTGTCATGAACTGATGAAGGCACACAATGACAATGGCCTTCTTTTCTGAAAGGCAGAACCGGTTTAAATGCATGTTAAACATGCTCTTCATACATTCACATACAAGTCTTCAGTTATTTTAGTTTCATCCAAAGGACTTTTGATTCCAGGGAAAGGAGTCAGCTTACTGATGTTAATTCCATGGGGAAATTTATCCCCTTGAATGGGCGACTCTGTGATGGCTTGGGCCCAGGTCATCAGATTCTAAGCACAATGGCAATGCTCTTTAAGAATCACTCTAGAGACTGTCCTGCCCTCACACCTCCCCAACACACACACAATACTCTACACATTTGAGCCTGAACTTTCAGGAGATGGTAGACAGCACTTGACTAAATCTAAGGATCTCCTGTCTGTAGAAAAATTTGTAAAAGCACTACAAGTGAAAGGATGGTCTAAATCTAATGGTAATGCACAGGTCTATCTAGAAAAACAAGGTTTTCAATTCTTGTCAGAGGCTGGAATTTTCACTCAGTCCTAATTTATCTACTACACAGTTGAGTTACTGAGGGATGACTGATGGTCTGGGAACTAATCTTTTGCCGCAACAAAATGAGGTCCCATGTAGAATATCTAGCGGAGCACACAATAAAGGACATGCAAGATGAGCATTAATAGTAATACTGTTGTGTTATATCTAGATATCTGCAAGAATTGTGTAAAAAAAAAAAAAAAAAAAGCCACTTTCCGTCTTTAATGACATAATGATAAGCCTGATAACAGTGATAAGACAGCAAATGTGTCACTAGCAAATAGCATGTAGGGAGAAAAAATTCAAAGCAAACCAAAATAAATGTGGGTAAGTAAAACTATTAACAGGTTTGGGCTTTTTTTTAGTGGTGACATGTTCTTCCTGGGAGAGCAAGCTGAATTTCATTATAGCATTGTAGACCTAAGGAAATACTATAGATAATTTACTGATTCAGTTAAACTATCATTACATACAACAAGAAAGTCACATGCACTGTGACATAAGTGTTCTTGTACCTAATGCCTACAGATGTGCAGTCCCTGAAAATAATTCCTTTTTTCTTTGTTTTGACAGTTCAAACTTCTTATCTAAAAAGGTGTTAAATTGCAGATTTCAGCTATAACTATGAGTGCCACTGCTAGATAATGTATTCACTATTGTTGATTATTGATTCATATCGAAAACAAGTGATTATCTGACTAATGTAACCTTTTGCATCTTTCTTTTTTTTAAGGATATCATGTCTCTTGTAATAATTATCAGAATTTAATTTTGTGTGTGTGCTAATTTAGATCTATACTTCTGTGATCACAATCAGTCATTCAATGATTCATCCTCAGTTTTTTCTGATAAAACTGATTTTGTCTAATTCATTTGTAAATAAAACTTTTGTATAATTTACCCTTTTTGGTTTGGTTGAAAAAGAACCAGAGCCTTTTGTTGAATTATTCATTGATAACATTTGAATGTTTTGCTTTCTTTTCAGTGTGAATACCCCACCAAGTGCTACAACAATACAAGTACAACAGTGAGAAAGAACTAGTCATCTGATCTGCAGTCACTGGATGGCCCACTAATCCAATTTAGTGTCAAGAACAAGTGTTGTTGAATGGAGAGTAAAATGGAGAACAAAACAACCTGTCTACAAAATGAAAATACCATCCCAGCTAGTCAGAAAAAGAAAAGGTATTTAAACTGAACTGAAGACTGACTCCTGTTGGTTATTTATCATGTTAGGCATTGGGTATCACTGGGACTAGTAGCTGTAAAAAGACTAAGAGTACTCGATGATTAATTCAACTTTGATATTGCAGATTTAGTACTAATGGCTGTATTGTCAAGAGACAGTTGTAGAAAAAGAGTGCATGAGAAGGATTACAAGTTATTCAAACTTTTATTTATCAAAAATGAACCAGAATGTCAGCATTGTAATATTTTCACTTTCAGCCAGTATAGATCTATAGAAAGTGTACACAATTGTATGGGTGTATTATATAACAAGAAGAAAAAGCTTGAATGCTTCGGTATCTATGTTGGGTATGTATACATAGTCTTGTCTCACAGTTACAACAGAAATGGTACACACTCCCTCTCATTCTCTCTGCCTCTTCTCTGTCTGTACTTCTCTTGTTTTTTCCCCAGTTTGTCTAGAGCTTTTTGTTTCTCTCACCTTCTTAGCTTTTAGTCTTATACTGCACTGCACCTCAACCTGTGGTTCTGGTAGGCATGCTTTGTTTTAGTTTTATCAAACATGCAAGAAGAAGACCATTTGAATGATGGTGATGATTATGATGGTAGCTGCTGTGGTGGTGGTGTTGATGCTAATACAACTGCTGCTGTATGCAAGGGAAATAATGTAACTTTTTTTTTTTTTAGCAATATAATATGTCATAATTTTTGTCAGTTTGCTGTGACGTTAGAACAAAAGTATAGATGGCATGTCAAAATTTAGCTGAAGAAATTTTGGGCACGTTTTTGTTTACTTTTTTTTTTTAATCATCTACAGTGGCATTCCTGTACCAGTGAAGAAGTGTGTCCAGACTCGCAGGCCTGTGTTGGCAACTGTGTCTGAGTTCCAGCAGAATGTTCTACTAAACAACGCCTCCACCTCACACAAACCAGCACAAACAGTGCCAGCCCCCAAATCAAATCGCCTTGACAAACGGGTCAGAGACGAGTCTTCAGTGTCATCAAATGGATGCAAAGATGCAGCCAGAAACCCAGATGCCCCATCTGCCCAGGGCTGCAAGTCTGTTTTTGCAGCAGCAGCATCAGCAGCATCAGACGTTCACTTCAAGACTGAGCAGAAAACTCCAAAGGCGTTGACAGCAGTGGCAGGACGCACCACAGAAGTATCTGCCAGTAAAACACCAAGCAATGGTCCAGACAAGCTGGTGTCTCTGTTAGAGGAACAGCAGCAATGTGGTAAACAAAATGTTTTTTACTTTTTTTTAATATTATTTTTCTTTTGTTTTGAGGATAAGGAAATTTCCCCTTATTTTTGTTTTGAAATTGGGTTTAGGTTGTTAAAAGTATCAATAAATGAATAATTTTTCCCTCTCCAAATTTTGGTTGTCTCTGAGCCAGGAAGGGATGATCAAATGTCAGTGATGCTGGGCTTTGTCCACGGGGTTGTTGTCTACACCAAAGAAGCATTAATGCCCCAACTCAGCAGCTGTCATGTTCAGTTATGTCTCCACATTTGCAAGTAGCCTCCCTTTAGCGTTTTAGGTAGACCAAATTTTACTTTCAGTCTGAATATGTGCCCATCTGCAAAGTTGGAATGCGGCTACCTTAATGGTGGGCAAAAACTGTCACATACAAAACATTGAGTCTCACCAATGTTGGACCTTGGAGCTTCAGCCGAGGGACAAAGAAAAAAAAGCCTTTCTGGAAAAAAAAAGACTTTTAAATACTAATAGAGCATGGTTTATCTTTATTCTTTATTACTCTTTTGCAAGTTTAAAAGTGGAATGAAGCACTTTGCTTTGAATATAGATTGATGATTGTGTGAAAGAGAGACTAGAGTGTTTGTATGTGTGTTTGTTTGATGGGTTGGTTTTTTGTTGTTGTGGATTCTACTGTTTAAATAGAAGAAATAGTCATTTCTTCTGCTTTCTTTATGCCAAGTTCCACTTAAATGTTAGGGCTTTTTTTTTTTAAAGGAAATCATGAATGCATCTATTACTACTACTACTACACTACTACTACTACTACTACTACTACTACTACTACTACTACTACTACTACTACTACTACTACTACACTAAACTACTACTACTACTATACTACTACTACTACTACTACTACTGCCACACATCTACTACTACACTGCCACTACTACTACACCACCACTACCACTAGTACTTCTACTACTAATTACTGTTGCTGCAGCTGCAACTTACTATGTGCTACTATTGTTGCTGCTACTAGCTGAATGATGATGTTGAAAATGAAGACAGCGGCAACAGTTAACAATAAGAAGAAGTCTCTGATCTTCTGTAACGCAGGTGATGTGTTTTCAGGTATAGAGTTCCAGAAGGATGGTAACGCACTGAAAAGTATACTGACCAATGCTGGCATCGCCGTGACAGCCTCTGGCACTGTCAGTGACATGTTCAGACCTCAGCGTATGACAGAGGGACAAGGCAGACCCGTCTACACACCGGCTAAGGTCTGGAAGCTCACATTGTCAGTGTTCTGTTTTGACTTGGCTCCAAGGAGTGTAGATTTTCTATTTTTACTTATGTTTGATGCATTCTAATTCTTTTGGTTGTGAAAAAGAATACCCCAAAAAAGTGTTTGTTGAGCAGATGCATGTGTGTATCTTATTTCTGGGAATGTGTGTGTGTGTGAATGTGTGTGTGGTGTGTGTGTGTGTGTGTGTGTGTGTGTGTGTGTGTGTGTGTGTGTGTGTGTGTGTGTGTGTGTGTGTACATGCACTTTAGATGAAAATATGTAGATCTGTAGGTCAAGAAATGAAAGATTATCAAGCCCTTCTGTTCTGCTTCTTGATTTTTCATTATATTTTTTTAATGTTATGTAGTTATACAGTCAGAACTCATTTCTTTACCCTTATTTACCTCTGAATTAAGACATGGCAAGTTTTGTCGCATTTCATTTGCTGTAATATTGCCTGTGTGGTTATTGGGGCTGTAAATAAAGATTAAATTGAACATGCCTCATCTGGAAATGGCACAAATAGGATTTAGATTGTTCCTTGTCAATTATTTCCTTTCAAATGCTCTTTTGTATCACTGCACATTTTTCACCATCTGCAGGCAAGAAATTTCCTCAATAAAAAATGTATAAACAGGTTAGGTTTGAAGATTATTTCTTCTCATCTAATTATATTTATTACTATCGTGTATTCATCTTCTTTCTCTCTTGTTTTGTTTTTGGTTTGGACACAGCATGCTGCACTGATGCGGAATTCCGTGTACACCAAAGAGCCCAGAATGTCGCTGATTGACTCCTGCAATCAGTACAAGAAGTTCCTCAGACAGACCAGGGGACAGGAGGAACAGTCAGGTACATTCTCCTTTTGGTCTGCCAGTGTGTGTGTGTGTGTGTGTGTGTGTGTGTGTGTGTGTGTGTGTGTGTGTGTGTGTGTGTGTGTGTGTGTGTGTGTGTGGGGTGTGTCTGTGTGTTGTGTGTGTGTGTGTGCGTGCTGTGCGCTGTGCATTAGTGATGTAGAGAAATGTGGTGTGTGTGTGTAGTGTGTGTGGTGTGTTGTGTTGTGTGTGTGATGCATGTGTGTGTGTGCTGTGTTCACATTGTATTATTTATTTTAAATTTCATTTTGTTCAGCCTGCTAGAGCTTCATACAATTTCATAACATTTTGAAAGAGATGCGTTTATTAGTTTGAATTTAAATTTTGGACATTACTTAAGTTAAACATTATATGATTGTCCATTGCTTTTTTTAAGTAAAATGGTTTTACAAATCTTTCTTGATAAGATTGAGTCCAAACTTCAATAATTGATTTTTTTTTTTTTTTTTGGGGGGGTGGGGGAATTTGTTTCTAGTAAATTGCTTCAGATTATCAGCATGCAATTTTTTCATAAGGAAAAAATGTATAACAGACTACTTTAGAAAAACAACAAAAAAAGAATTGCTCAAGACTAGGTCAGCCAGTTAGGCAACTTGCTTAAAAATCATCTTATGTCAATCCAAGAACCATGTTTTCCCTCAATGTGATTGGAAGTGTTTTGACAAACAGCACTAGGAAAGCAGTCATCATGTACTTCTCTTATCATATCAAGTACAGTGGATCTGCATTGTTTGTATGTAAAAATTTTTTCTAATGCTTCAGAATCAGAAGATATCCTGGATCAATAAAGAATTTCATCAGCAACAATGCAAGTCTTCTTAATTATATTGAATGATACTGTATCAACCTGTCAGTCTTGCATGTTGCAGAGTCAGCCTCCCCTTACTTGCAAAAAGTCCCCGGAAGATTGCTGTGAGCGAGTCTCCATTGCTGAGAGGGATGAAGTCCAACACAGTGAGAGGGTCTGTGTACCCCAAGTGGTCCCATCCTGGACTCTGCAGCCCATTCATAGAACCCAAAAGCTCCAGCCGTTTGGAACTGTCGAAACCAGGAGAAATGACAAACCATGCAGATGTGCCCAAGGAAAAACTAGGAACACCTAAAACTCCTGTGATGGCCTTCAGACGAGTTCCTATCAGCCCTGTGAGAATTGTTGAATTTTTTAATGTTATGTTTATGTAGTTGAGTGTTTTCGTAGATTGTGTGTTTGTGTGTATTGTGCTATGAGGGAGAGAGGAGTGAGGGTGTGTATGTGTTTGCAAGCATATTTGCAACTGTGAGTCGGCGTCTGTAATGAATAAAAGATGTTGGTAAAAGAAAAATGATAAAATAATGCAGAAGAAAAAAAAAAAAGTTTAATTGTTCATAAATATATAATTTGATATCAATTTTTGATATAATTTTGAAATAGATAGTTGACAGCTCTGTATTAGCCATTTGTAGCTGAATGTTTATAATTGATTATCACCACATCTGTCACCCGCACAAAAGACTACAAACTACAACAATATTTATTCTTTCATATGCTAATAAGAAATTCATGTTTCAATCTTAATGCAGTGCTTAATTCATAGCTAAGCTTCACATCAGTTCCCAATTTTTCTCAGAACATTGAAGTGAAACGTATAACCTTGTGCTTCTTGTATTTTGGAAACTTGAAGTATGGACGACAGATTCCTTTTTATTTTGGTTGACATGTTATGCATCAGTTATAATACGCAGAGAAAGCATTGATAAAAGTTGGTATAATCATGGCCACAGAGTTTATACATGTATGTTTACATAAAGCATATCATGATAAAGATGTGTTTGGTTGGCAGATTTCCTCAAGACCAAGGCCCGTAGGAGGTTTGTGGCAGGCACCCCAGTGACACCTTTATCAGCATACAGTCGAGTGGCCTTAACTCCTGTAAGTTTATTTATTTTATTTATTTATTTATTTATTTATTCTTTTATATTGAGGATAATGGAATAAGCACTTGTGTGCTTTTCTTCATCCAGTCCCCTGTGTATGCATTTTTGTAAATATTGTCTTCTGTTCCCACTAGGCACACAATGGCCTACTCTTACAAAAAGCGGAACAGGATTTAACATGTGCGCAAGATGTTCTGCGTGGTTCGCACATGGGGCCTGGGGTTTACAGTCTCATCTGAAAGACCTTTGGGGAGAGTTGAGTCAGCACTGATGTTAACTCCAGGGAAAAATCCCCTCCAACGGGAATCGAACTCGGGTCGTCAAATTGCCAGCGCAATGTTCTGACCTAAGGCTATCCCGTCCCTCTAAAGTCATAGTGTGTGCTGTGCTTTCTGTATGTTACCATCTATCTAACTTTATGCAGTCTTGCAGGTTAGTGCTTTGAAAACCACAGAAAATGTCAACAGTCAGTGAGAGTTCACACATCTCTTTTCTTGAAGCATTACTATCACAGTTAAATGCATAAACTCCCCAAAGATGGAATGCGGCTACCTCAATGTAGGTCAAAGTAGTTGCCTATGCAAAATCTGAGATTCTCGCCATTGGTGAACCTCAGCTCCAGTCAAGGAACAACAAACAAAACAAAAAATAATGCTGAAGCATTTGGAACCTGCCCATGTAACTGGCTACATCAGCTGTGTGATTTGGGGTTGACAGAACCTCTCTGTCTGTTATTTTGTGTATAAACAGCCTATCTCTGTTGAGTAAAAACAGCCTGGGTTTTTCTTTAAGTACAAGGGCTTTTGTGTCTATTTGAATAGAATATTAATTTCTTAATAGTAGAAATGATAGATGCTAACTGTCATTTTGTTATTTTTTGTTGTTTATTGCAATTTATTAGTGAAAGGCAGGGAGCGTTGGTGCAAATGCCCCTTTTGGTTTGATTTTTGTCTTCTTTTGTTTATTTTATTATTCATTATTTTTTCCATTTTGTCCATTACAAGTGACGTATATTATCTTGGGGGTTGAGGAGGGGTTTAGCATGGAACTAAAAAAAAAAAGGAATAAAAATGGAACAGTTTTGTCACTATGTCAATTCAGTGATCTAATCCTGTTGAAATGCATTTGCGATGACAGGCTCAACGAGTTCCAACGCAGAGTAGCAGCAAGAGAGACGTAAAAACTGAGCCCACTGCAAATCCGGTGAGTAGATATTTATTATGAGAATGCTATTTAAAAAAAAAAGGAATGTTTATTCTTTGTCATAAAGCATCCTTCACATTTCCCTATTTTTGGCCCAGACTCAAAGTGCTTTGTCCAATATTGATGTAAGCAAAGTGTCAAGGCTTATATAAAAATGTTGCTATTCTTGCAGTCAAAATGCGGCCACCTTAATGGTGGATCAAAATGGTTCTATGCGCAAATCTCACTATTGGTGAACCTCAGAGCTTGAGCTAAGGAATCCCCCCCCCCCCCCCCCCCAACCAAAAAGAAGTTATTTAGATTGTCTTCAGTCATGGCAAGCTCTTAGCATAACAACCTCAGTTCTCCCTTACAGGAGAGAAATCCTCTGAAGTCAGAGTGTGGCTGCCTGTGTGATGAGTTACTTGAAGAAAGTTTACAATCCCACAGTGATTCTCAGGTGGGATGCATGAGACAGAGGCTGATAGAGCATATTTTGCGGACTACCAGGGTGTTGTGCTAGAGAACACAAAACACCACCGCCAACACTACTTACTGCTTAACTAATCAACATGTGCGGATTTTCTTCCTTTTTAGTATTATCATATAGGTCTTTATCATGTGTGCAGTGTTCCTTACATCTAGAATCAATAACTTTATTTTTGCTGAGTAAGTTTGACTCCAACAAAGCTATTTTAAGTTTTTCAGTCGGGATAATGGCAAAAGTGAGAATTTGAAAGAAATTTCTTGTGTGCAGAAATGTGATGAGCCTATATTACAATATTAATGGTATAGTTTAGGTTATGACAGTGACATTTGCTGCCTGTTCAGGAGATTTATGATAAAATAACATTTTAGAAATTATCTTCTTCTTCTTTGTGGAACACTATGATTGCAACTACTGTTGTATGTCATGTGAGCGAAAACTAGTTGTGCTGTTGTCGAGCATCTGACAAGTCAGGCCCAGTGCATCTTACTTTGGCTTGGGGGAGTATTGTTATCTTTTAAGTCTGTCTGGGGGAAAAAGGCAAGAGAATGGACCAAGAAGGCAGAAAATAGACAAGGAGGTGACAGGAAGAAAAGAAACAAGGCAGAAACAAAGAGAGCGATAGAGGGAATTCCTAGCAAAGAAATTCCAGAAGTGAGGGATGTTATTTATATGGACAGGCCTGTTGCACCCCCACAAGGGGAAATTATCATGTTATTGTTGACTTTCTGTTCTGAAATCAGTCAGTCATTCATGATGTAGTCAGACCGATAATTTTCAGTTATTTATGTCTGTTAATGTCTCTATTTTTCCCCCCACTAGATTTTCAAACCCTTTTTAATGACGTGTGTTATATTTTGGGGGCTCTGTCAGCTTTTATAATATATTGATGACTACAGACCACTGAGTGTTGCTGAATGTGACTGAGCCATGAATTGTGGATTGCAGGTACAGGGAAGCATCAAGAAGAAGCTGAGGTGGGCTGACATTCTCAGTGCCTGTAGTCCAGACCCCCAACACACTGAACAGGTAAAAATAGTCGCCTGCTTTTCTGCTCTTTCTATTTTTCTTTCTCTTTCACTGTTTCAGTCTTTGCCATCTACATATGTTGTCAAACCATTTTAAGCTTAAATTTCTGTTCTTCACATTCTGAATGTTGTAATGAATGGATTTTTGAGTGAAAAAAGTAGTTTGGTTTAGGTTTTTTGGTTGTTTTTTTACTCCTAGCTTATTCTGAATTGTTGTTGGAAATTTTTGTTGTACTTGTTGGAATCCTTTACTGCTTTCTGTGAGTTTTTGGTCAACTCAGACTTTCATGTGAGTGATAGCAGTTACATTTATAAATCTGAGTGATGGCTTTTACACTGTGGAAAATGGGTTTGCCTCCAACCTCAAGTGTCACTTGGCTTGTGATTGGTGATTCAGATAGTTTCTCAGATCAATAAGAGTTTTGGGTGATATCCAGCTCTTGGATGACTGTTTTATTCAAGGCATTTGAAATGTGCATGCAAGATGTTCTCTGTGTGTTCACACACAGGACTTAAGTTTATAATCTCATCTGAAGGATTTACAAGATAGTGGAGTTAGTATGAACTTGAACTTTAGCGGGGGGGGGTGGGGGTTAAGATGGCCATCTCAACGAAGACTATTCAGGTACATCAAATCCTGATTTAAATACTCAGACCACTAGGCTATTTGCCCTCCAGATGATGCATTATTTCTGATCCTTCTTTCCCTCATTCTGTCTCTGTCTCTCTTCCACAGACTGAACAGCGAGTCCCCACCAGTGGCAGCATGACCAGCATAGACACAGCGTGACTCACACCAGTGCCTCAAGCCAGAGACTGAGCACAGAGATCCACCAGTTACAGACCAATCCAACATCCGCAGCAAAGAGCGCCCCACAGTACCCCACCCCCTGCACCACTGTTCAGAGTCACAAAGACAGCTCTCCTCTAGTCCCTCCTCATGGTACTGAACATCCACTTCACCCCCAGCAAAATCCTCCTTTCTCCATCAGAGTGAGAGACTTTTCAGCACCGCTGTTCCCTGTTCATGAGGGGGAGGAAGGGGACGGTCAGCTGCAGATGGGAGAGATGGGCAGAGACAGAGAGGAGCAGTCTGCAGTTCGTGCACTCCAACCGTGAATGGTCTTCGGCGTATCCTGGGGAAGGGGAGCGGTTGGAAATGCACGTGAAAGTTTGAGCGCCAGTGCTCAGCAGAGGGATATCTTAGCACGCTTGCAGGTTAGGTTCAGTGAGTTTTGATCACTCGCATTGTTTCATGTTTTATTAATGTTTTTGATTTTAACAGCATCAAAAGCATGTTCACTAGTATTCTTATGAGTTCCTTATGCACCCTTTTTGTTTTTGTTTACAACAAATTAGAAATTTTTCTAACTTTTTCCTTTCTTTTGCCTGATTTTAGTTTGAATCTGGAGGCACTCATTTTAGGGAATTTTTACCCTGGAGTTAACATCTTTACTGACTGCAGTACCGGCAAAGCCCTTTGGATGAGACCATAAACCAAGGTCCTGTGAGTGAACACATGGCCATGCAGAACATCTTCTGCACATATTAAAAACTCGCTCTGCCTTTTGGAAAAGGCTCATGTTGGTAAGAACATTGCAAAATTGTTAAAAAACGTGTGCACACAGGTGTTATGTTTCATCCCTGAAGTTACAATGCAGAGACTAACTCACTCAAGACGGCCAGTTCTCTCCCTTGCTTTTCCCCACAGATGGCCCATTTGTAATGGTTAGTAAAAAAAATAAATAAATAAAAAATACAAAACACATAGTAAGAAAATGAAATTTTCTGACCTTATGAATAATATGCTGGGTTAGTACATATCAAAAGATTGAAGCTCTCACTTTCATATTGTGTACTCTGTGTAGCTACACTGTGTGGGCTACTCTCTGCAACCACAGACAAAGAGTTTGGAACACACGAATCACCTGACAACACTCTGCATTCGAACTTGGATAGACTCACAAAGCTATGTTTAGCTGCACTAGTCATAGTATGTGGCCGCCGCGTGAAAAATCTGCAAACAGCAAATCTGCTATAGCGGATTGCTGTCCAAACCAGTTGCTTTACACTGATCCACTATTGCGGACGGCTGTCCTCTGAGAGTTAATGGTGGGTAAAAACATTGGCTTACGAAAAAAGAAGCAGAAGAAAAAGAACACATCATTTTCCTTTTCCTGTATATTTTCTTAGCCTACTATCATTCCTTACATTCAAAAGCTAAAAGAGAGAGAGGAAAGTTAGTTACTAGGAAGGTCCCTTCATTTGATTTCATGGTTTGTTCCGATTCATTTTTCACTTATTCCAGTAGGTGTAGGTTTAGGTCTTTTTCTTTATCTTGGAAATTTGTATATATTTTTGTTCATGTCTTCCACAGATTTTTGCCTTTTGGTTGTTAGTCGTATGGAAGATGATTATAATCATTTTGGAGATTTCAATCTGTAATTGTTGTTGGTTGGTATGTTTATGTGATAATTTATTTTGGATGATGGAAAATGTCATGTCCCTGAAGATTTTGCCACCTGATCTCTGCTGATTTTAGACCAAGACAAAGACATTATATTGTATGAATCACTAAATATGTGTTTAAGTGTGTGTGTGTGTGTGTGCATATGTGTGTGTGTATGCGCGCTCATGCACGTATGTGTGTACGTGCATGCATGCATACATGTGTGTACTGTGTATGTATGTGTTTGTGCTGTCTTTATATTTCTATGTGTATGCCGGCAAATGTAAAAGTAATTTTATGCGATTATAGACTTTTTAATAAGTATTTATTGAATGCTGATAAATAAACTACTTTTCTTTTTAACTAAAATTAATTTGAGTATTTATGGAACGCTGGTAAGTTAATTACTTTTCTTTTTAATTGAAATTAATTTGAGCAAGTTTTTCTGTTCATTTTTGCTTGCACTTTTGCATGATGATAAATTTTCTGCTTAACAGGCATATTTTGCATGGCTTTGAATCCAACATACAGACCACTCAAAACCATGAGATTGGGGCATGGTGCTAATCATATGCTAACTAACAAAAATTGAGGTGCCATGGATCTTGGGATTAATTCCAGATCAGAAAGTTAACAAGGGGTTTTGTTTGTTTGTGTAAAGAATTTTTTTTTTCCTGCTTTACATCTGAATTTCCAGAATTGCTATTTCTGTGACATTTTTTTCTGATTTACGACACACATGCACACACAGACAGACATCACATGCGCTCACGTGTGCACAACACACACACTCACACACAGCGCACACACACACACACGCTCGAATGCACCATGCACAACCACGCACGAACGCACGTACACACACACATACACACACGCACACACACACACACAATCCACACACACACACACACACACACACACACACACACACACACACACACACACACACAACACACACACACACACACGTGCTACAACAGCACAATACTCAGGCTACTTGTGTCCATTCCCGAGCCAGCAGTTCTCTGGAAGCTATCAGCACCTGGCCACCATAAGGCCCCTAACCAGAAGAGACCCTGCACTGAGGTTGGATTGACTTCGGTAATGTTCAGTAACCAGTACCTGTTCAGATTCAACGTTCACAGACCACCACCTACACAAATCGTGGTGATAGTAACATTGCAAAGTCAAAGTTAACTTTTTTTTCAAGATGGTACATTGAGTAAGCAATGCATTTGCTTTTTTCATCAAGCCATCTATGGTGGTTATTGCCCCTTCCCACCCCCCCCTCCCCTCCCCTCCTACTCTCCAATTTCCGTTTTTGCTTTCCCAGTGATCATGCTTCACAAATCCACAAATCCTGAAGAATTTAGTGTGAAGTGAATTCACCATGAGACTTAAGGCACGGAGAGCTATTGAATTGAGAATTATTAAGTCTTCATTGCATGTCATGTATACATATGCTTGATGTCGCTGTATGCCTGTTGTGATAGCTTTGTAATAAAAAGTCCAGACTGAAACTTGCTTTACTTTTTGAATGTGTGTGAGTGTACTTGCTTTTGTTAAACATGTCTAAGAACCATTCCTTGACACAGCAGATCAATCCTGAATAAAAAAAAAAGTAAAATCCAGCGTGTGTATAAGCCCTTAGAAACTTTTTTTTTTAATCTTTATTGAGTTGGTTTGTTCTGAAGGTTCTCTTGAACTTTGATGGAAATTTGGATTGTGTGCAAGTAACTTTCTCTGTTGTTATGTTTATTTCTGTTTAGCTGTTTTTCCTCATAATTATTATAAACACACATGCATTCAGGTATGCATACATGAAATTGGATACATATGCAGGCATACATGTATGCACACATACCCACAAGCTCGCGTGCACACAAACATGCATGTACACACGCGCACGCACACGCACACACACACACACACACACACACACACACCCCACACACACACACACACAACACACACACACACACACACACATCCAGAAAAATCAACAGAACAGGCAAACAGACAAACCAGACTTGTATCATCCTAACAAAGCAAATTTGAAGTCATGTTAACATCAGACATAAAACAGATATGAAACCAGTTCTTAAACATACACATTCTGGCCTGAGGAGAGAAGCAAAACACGGTGCCAGTGATCATCACTCTGTGTCCTGTGCAGGTTCTAGAAGAGCAGGAGCACGGCATTCGCAATGAGATGTGGCTGCTGAGAATGGCCATGAAGAAACAGCAGGAGGCAGCCAACCACAACAAGCACAAAGAGGATGGTGGTGACAACATAGCCCGTCCAGCACCTACCCAACATCAACTCAGACATTCTTCTACAGACCACGACGTAATGATGAATCAAGTTTCCTCTTTTGGTGATGGTGCCTCTGCCTTCAGTACTGTGGGACAGGGAGTACGTTTTGAGTTACCACAGACCGGTTTGTGGGACTGTAAAAGTGGCTCTATGCCTACTCAGACTTCTAGAATGCAGACGTCTCACTTTTCAACATCTGGTTCTCAGGGTAATACAGTTTCTTCCACAGTTTATTCAGAGCCTTCTTCATATAAATATAACGTCGACTCAAATGTTCAAACTGTTCGGTCAGAGACTGTCAAAAATCCCTCTACCAAATATGCCCATGTGATACTGCTGGGTTGAACCTGGATACAGAGGGTGCTCTTCCAGACATCTGGCCGACATGGAAATGGCCATAAAGTTACTGGAAGGTGGAGAGTTTCTGTGGCCCCATGACGTCGTAGCAAGCCCTGTCACAGACAACAGTCACGTCACTGAATTAGGAAACACGATAATGATTGTGAAAAAGTATCTGCCAAAGATGAGGAAAAAGCTCAGCACCCTAGCACAGACACTATGCCTTCTCCCGCATTGTTTCACCAAATACTTCAGTGCTCAGCATGGAATGTGAAGACATGTCCACGAAGAAAGAAGAAGCAACCTTTGAACAGTCCTGCCCTCCAGTGAGTGATCAAAAGATGTATGACGCACAGTTACACACAGAGCAACAAGAACTCGATTCTGGAACAAACACTGTTCAGAGTGATGCAAATCCAACACAGGTTTATTCCACACTTTTCCTAAATAATCAGGGTCTGAGCTTTCAAACCAACAGTCAGGGTGTGGATATGGATGTCGAGGAGACCAAAGACGAAGCCACGCAAAGTTATTTAGAAATTAGTCCTGCCACGAAAAAACAAGTGAATCGTCTACAGGAAGGTGAGCCAAGAGGTCTGTACAGTCGTCCCAGAATAAGCAACCCGGTTCCACATAGTGCAGCCCAGGGTGATGCCCTCGTCCCCCCCAGCAGTCCATGGACATTCAGATCAGCCCTCCCATCTGGACAACCCTGGCTTTGCAGTCAGCCGCCAAACACAACAGTCTGCAGACATCCCCGACGCACATGGAGCATCAGCAAGTCACGGCTGCATCGCAGGCCCAAAGCACACCCACATCGCACGTGAAAGCAGCCATGTTGCAGGCTCAAAGTACACCCACATCGCAGGCTCAAAGCACAGCCACTTTGCAGGCTCAAGGCACACCGACATTGCTGCCGCAAAGCATGGTCCTGTTGCACACACCCATATCGCAGGCTCAAAACACAGCCACATCACAGACACATCCCCACCACACCTCACCACTATACACCGCGAGGAGACCACGCCATCAAAACAGAAAAAGATTCCTCCTCCGTGAACAACCGATCCAGCCCCGTTTCTCAACTCACAGAAACGTGCACGAAAAGCACCGGGTGTAGCAGTAACACCCCAGTATAAGAGCTTACGCCCCCAGCCACAGCCTTTCCAGGCGTTCCCCCTTGCACGGCACTCTACGACCCATCAAACACGGGAGGGTGACCAGTTCCGCCCTGAAGAATGCAGACGTGTTTCTGGAAGCCCTGGTGGAGGATGAGTGTGCTCTGTACGCCGGGCGACTGCAGTCCTTCTTCAGGAACCCCCAGGTGGTCTGTGATCGCCAGGAGACCTCCGACCCTGTGGCCAAAATCCTCACGGAGGGGGATCATATGGTACTCTTTCTCTGGTGTTTGTTTGTTTGTCACTGTGTGTGTGTGTTTTGTTGCCTCTCTATGTGTGTGTCTGTCTGTTTTTGTCTGTCTCGTGTTTCTGTCTGTCTCTGTCTGTCTGTCTGTCTGTCTGTCTGTCTGTCTCTCTCTTCTCCTCTCTCTCTCTCTCTCTTTTCTCTCTTCTCCTCTCTCTCTCTCTCTCTCTCTCTCTCTCTCTCCTCTCTCTCTCTCTCTCCTCTCTCTCTCCTGAGGTATTGTTTCTGTTTGTCTTTCCATCCAGTGTTTCTCTCTGTGTGGCTGTCTGTCTCTCTTTTCCAATCTCTCTCTTTCAGTCTTCTGTCCCTTAGGGTCTGGTACACATAAACACACATGTAGGTGTACACAGTCACACATTATTCATGTAATTTGATACACAGACATAGCTTATAATTATAGGCTGCAAGCAAAGCAGAAAAGGTCAACGCCGGTGTCCTTTGGACCAACCAATACCATGTAGAGATTAACACAATGGACTGCAACTAAAGTGAATTCAGGGAAAGGGTTCAATTCCCAGCGTTAGGCATACGACCTCATAATTATGTGGTTTTCAAGTTGTGGATCTAATCAGAGAAATTCTGCTTCAGGCTTCGTGAAAAAAAAGTCACAAATCAGCAACCCAGTTTTGATCTACTCTGTCATCTACAACATCGATGTCACAGCACTGCACTGAAACTGCATGCAGTGTGTCTTGGGCATGTTGAATCTGGCAGAGCCCATCTGCATCCAGACCACAAATTGCAGGTTGCATAAAAGTTATGATCATTTCCTCAGAACGCCAACCATACTGCTCCTCTAGAACACATCCCCCAAAATAGAAGTGGGTTTTGGCATGTGAGCAAAATGTAGTGTGCATTAGACAATATGCACAGGACCCAACCATTATTAATATCTTTAGAATAGAGATAGTTGCAGGAAAGAGAACTTGATGATTTTACAACAAAAAGAAAACAAAGCATACTCCAAAACGTTTTAAGAGTAAGTATGCAGGCAATCAGATTAGGCTGACAGTGACATGAACCAGCAGAAGCACACAGGTATTCGTATATCAATGCAAATATACATAATAGCCACTTCAGTCACAAAATTGCCATGCAATTATCGTAAGTAAACCATCTTAACACACATATGCACGCACATACACGTACACACACACACACACACACACACACACACCACACACACACACACACACACACACACATGCACGCGCGCCCCGCGCGCGCGCACAAGCGTGCACTTGTATTTATAACAGTAGCCTATATACATGTTTGTACGCGTGTCATAGGGAGTGCATGTGGACATGCATATGTGCGCACATTCACTTCTAATAAATCTCTCATTCTTGCACATACATGTTTGCATGCGAACTAATACACACACGCACACACACACACACACCACGCACACACACACACACACACACACACACACACACACACACACACACACACACACACACACACACACACACACACACACACACACACACACACACACACAAATAATACATACATGCAAATATATTAAACCCTGTCCATGTCTGCTTTTGTTGCAGCACTTTCTACCAGTGTCTGACGACCCTACTTTTGGCTTCAGATCCACAACAGCATTTGAAAACTCCGCCTTCTTTACCTATGTGCCGGTGTAAGAGTTCTGTGATGTCCATAAGACCACTTTAGTGTACAGGTATAATATGAATCAAGACAGAGGACTGGTTGACTTGAGTCTCAAAGAAAATTCAGTCCTTATGTGTGTACTTTACTACTGTTCAACGAACTTCCAGTGTTGAACGTTCATTGTGCGGAAATCTTCGTGCCATGACAATGAGTAGTCCAGGTGACTCAATGGAAGCAGTGAGACAATGGATGGAAGAAAGAAATCTGACCTACTCTATGTGACAGGGAATGTACATTCGACACGGACCTTACACATTAACTTGTGTGAAAAGTTTTTGTCTGGTTTGTTTTGTTTCTTTTTTGCTTTGTTTTGGCTTGGGTAGGGGTTTTTTTGGGGGACAGATATTGTGGCATCTGTGTTATAAGTTTGTTAATTTTCCCCCCTTAATTCTTGTTTATTTATTGTTTCGTTTTTTTTAATTTTTGAAAAAAACCACCTATGAAGCAGAGCTTGTACAGTGAAACAATTTCAAAGGGATCATTTATCACTGTACACATACAACTCCAAACCACCCGAGGTATGTGGAGAATTGTAATTCAAAGTTGACGCCATCTTTGTATCTAATGGTCACACAGACCCTTGCAACATTTCAGTTCACCAATGTCAGAATCTGGCAAGGAGATTTGCAGAGGTGCTGTTTTGTCGGTTTTTTTAATTGAGAAAAATGTATTTACAATTTTGGATGTATTTTGTCTTCCCCATCCATGCATGATGTGCTTTATGCTTAATTGAAAAGTGGGAGGAGGGGGTGGGTGGGCGGGATAGTTAGTGGTTAGAACATTTCCCATTGCGCTCGCAATCTGATGACCCGGATTCGAATCCCGTTCAAGGGGATTTTCCCCTGGAGTTAACATTAGTGCAGACTCCACTCTCCTCAAAAGTCTTTCGGATGAGACTATAAACCGAAGCCCCGGGTGCGAATTTACGCAGATCATCTTGCGCACACATTAAATCCTGTTCCGCTTTTCAAAAGAGAAGCCATTATGCTGGTGGGAAAAGAATGACAAAATTTACAAAACCATATACACACGGGGACTGGATTAAAAAAGCACAGTAGTGTTTATTCCATTATCCTCGATATAAAAGAATAAATAAATAATTAAATTGAAGAAGCATGTCAATTTTTAAATTTAGTTGGTATATAGAGCTCTGAAATGTGATACACAACTATGGGCCTGAGTTTGTAAGTAAAAAATGCCACATGAAATTATGATCAGGTTTAGTAGTTTTTCTATAGTAAGAATGCTGCGTGTCTAAGCTATGATTACGAGGAGTTATGTCTTTCATGCCACGAATGCTTTTGTGCTTGTGATATTTGCTAAACCGTGCGATATAATGATTTCACTGAAATATTTCTCTGCCGAAATTCATACAAATCTCCCAACCAGAATGAAACTTTATGAAGCCTACCCCCCAAAACAATGTGTGGCCAATTGTTTCGTCTGTTTGCTTATTTTATGAATTTTGTTTTTTCCATTATTTTTTTAAAAAGGGTTTTGGCTGAATATGTTTTTTTTCCCAGCACGAATTCTACTAGCTTGTTTTTACAGAATCAGAAAGAAATCTACCTGATGGTTGTGCAATGTTACTAGTTTAGATGATATGGAGGCTCGAGTTCAACACCAATATTTTTTTCTCGATTTTAATGGTAAAATTTCTGGTAGTCTTGCACGACAAAGAAGAACAATCTTCGAAGAATATGTTTATCATATTAACAACAAGAAGAAGACACTCCTGATTAAAATGAATGAAATCGTATTCAGCTCATCCATTTTCCTGTTGTACATCTTTAAGATATGTAAGTCTTCAGTTTTGATTTTCTCATGGTTTGCTTAAAACTGAAGTCCTTTTACCCCCTGTTTTTCAGGTTTGTCAGTTTTCTGAACAGAAATTTGCTATTTTTGTTTTTGTTTGGTATATTTACTTTGAAAAACCAACACTGTGATGTTTCAGCCTGTGAAGTGCTGAATCTAAATACTTTACAAAACAAAAACAACAAAAAAAACAAACCCCAAAAGAAGAAAAAACAACAGTAACAGTTTAGTTAGTGTATATTTATTGAAAGAGATATTCGCTGAGGTGTTACTAGTTAATGAAGTAACACATGCATGGTGTAATTATCGTGTACTGAACATGAATTCTCACGTGTTAGGAAATGCTGTATGCCTCAGTACACTGTTATA
>CM060319.1:70365173-70392673 GCA_030674155.1 Stramonita haemastoma
TGTCTGTCTGTCTGTCTGACTGACTGTCTGTCTGTCTGTCTGACTGTCTGTCTTTGTTTCTGTGTGTTTTTGTGTCTGTCTGTCTGTCTGCCTGCCTGCCTGCCTTCGTCTTTTGTGTCTGTCTGTCTGTCTGTCTGTCTGTCTGCCTGCTGCCTGCTGCTGCTGCCTGTCTGTCTGTCTGACTGCCTACCTGCCTGTATGTCTGTCTGTCTGTCTGTCTGTCTGTCTGCCTGCATGCCTGCTGTCTGCCTGTCTGTTTGTCTGTCTGCCCGCATGCCTGCCTGCATGCCTGCTGCCTGCCTGCCTGCCTGCCTGCCTGTCTTGTCTGTCTGTCTATCTGCCTGCCTGCCTGCATGCCTGCCTGCCTGTCTGTCTGCGCCTGCCTGCCTGTCTGTCTGCCTGCCTGCCTGTCTGTCTGCATGCCTGTCTGTCTGTCTGCCTGTCTGCTGTCTGTCTGTCTCATTCCTGTGTCTGGCTTTTTTTGTACAGATGCGGGGGGTCGGGGAAATGTGGAAGATAAAACAGATCCATCTTTTGTGCTGGCAGCAGATCCGGAATTCTTCAGATTTTCAGACTGTCTTCATTATAATGATTAGCTCAAGTGCCTGGGGGTGTGTGTGTGCTGACGTATGATGTGTGGAATTATACTTCTTTGGATGAGTGTGTACATACCTTTTTCTCATTCTGTCTTTCTGTCTGTCTTTCTGCATGACTGTCTGTCTGTCTGTCTGTCTGTCTGTCTGTTTGTCTCTGTGTGTGTATGTATGTATGTGTGTGGTGTGTGTGTGTGTGTGTGTGTGTGTGTGTGTGTGTGTGTGTGTGTTGTGTGTTGTTTGTGTGTGTGTGTGTGTGTGTGTGTGTGTGTTTATGTGTGTGTGTTGTGTGGTGTTGGGGTGTGTGTGTGTGTGTGTGTGTGTGTGTGTGTGTGTGTGTGTGTGTGTGTGTGTGTTGTGTGTCTGCTCTCTCTCTCTCTTCTCTCTCTCTGACACTGCCTTTCTCTGTCTGTCTGCCTGTCTGTTTGTCTTTCTGTCTCTGTTTCTCTCTGTCTCTGTCTCTGTCTCTCCTCTCTCTAGGCAAGGGCCGAAAAATAAAGTATGTCAATACTTATCTGTAACCCTTTGGGAATCAATCAATCAATCAATCAATCAATTTTTCTCTTATGTGTGTGTATTTGTGTGTTTATATATATATATAATATATATATAATATATATATGTATGTATATTTATATTATATATATGTATGTACATATGTATGTGTGTGTGCGCGCGCGCGTGCGCATGCGTGCATGCATATGTGTGTGCGTGCGTGCGTGCGCGCATGCGTGTGTGCGTGGTGGAGAGTCAAGAGTGAAGTAGGTAGCAGAACAGAAGGCTACTGAAGTTCGCTTAGAAGCCCTCTTAGAACAGAAAGTGTTTTTACTGGATCAGTCTGCATGAATACTTTGCACATCTTTTCTCCCCTGTTAACACTAGTTTTCAAGTGTGAGTTAATGACTCGATGTCAAGAACGAAAAATAAAGACATCACTTTAGGAACCTACCTGCATGTCAGATTCTCTCCCTTTGTTTGTTGGGTGTTTGTTCTCTGTCTGTCTCTTGTCTGTCTGTATGTTTTCTTTTTCTCTCTCCTTCCTTCTATTCTTCAGTCAGCTTTCTTTTCTTTTTCTCTCTCGTCTTTCTAATGTGATTGTGTTATCTGGTTTTCTTGTTTAGAAAAATATGAAATTGTATGCTTAGCATATTACGCTCTTTGCACTTTGGAGGAAGTGATTTTTTTTCTTAGAAAAAATCTATTTTTTTCCTCCCCCCCTTTTTTTGGAGGGGGGGGGGGGGGGGGGGGGGTTCCACCCAGAAGGCTGGTTGTGAAATAGCAGGTTTGCTTATGCCATTACCCTCTTTAAATAAAATTCAGTTCCATTCAAATTCTCTCTGACGTTGTCTGTTTATCTCTGTCTCTTACTACCCCCAAGTGTGCGCGTGTGTGTGTATTGTGTGTGTGTGTGTGTGTGTGTGTGTGTGTGTGTGTGTGTGTGTGTGTGTGTGTGTGTGTGTGTGTGTGTGTGTGTGTGTGTGTGTGTGTGTGTGTGTGTGTGTGTGTGTGTGTGTGTGTGTGTGTGTGTTGTGTGTGTGTTGTGTTGTGTGTGTGGTGTGTGTGTGCATGCGTGCGTGCGTGAGTGCGTGCGTGTGGTCTGAAAAAAATGCCGTCTTCTTGTCTCGCTCTCTGGCTGGCTAATGTTCAAAGAATTATACCATTTTATGAAACAAAGCTCTTCTACTCAGTGTACAACAAAGAGGGATTTTCCAAACCTCAAGATGCACGGTGCCTTTGCTGTAGGGCCTACTGTCTTGTATTGCTTAACATTGAAAGTCACTATACATTTCTGTGCATGAAAATATTCTTGGTGCTTTTCTCCAAAGAATTGGCATCATAATGGTGTAGTGCACTCAACCCCCTTACCCCCCTCTCCCCCCTATGTTTGTCTGCCGTTTCTGACCCCCCCCCCCCCCAGTTTTGGAAAGGACAGTTTTAATTGTAATAAGAGTCATTGAGGAATAATTTTTATTCTGCTTTAAATACAATTTGCATATGGGGCTTTAGTTCTTTTTCATCAGTGTTTTCGTTCCTCGGCTAGAGCTTTAAGGTCAACAATGGTGAGATTTTGCGTATGCAACCCTTTTTACCCACCATGACGGTAGCTGCATTCCGACTTCGGGGATAAATCATTATCTAAACCAGAAGATTTTCACCCAAACCACCAATTCTAGTCTCAGTAGAGGGGAATGGGATAGCTCAATGGTCAGAGCATTCGCTTTCCCCAAGCAAAGGTTAAGCAGCAAGTGGATGGGTAACCGTTTGCGTGTCTTGGCTTCAGCACAGTCCCCCAGTTCACCCAACTGTGAAAGGGTACCTGCCCTCTTTAGGGTCAGGGAAGGTAAAGCAGCCAGGGTGAGGAGATGGGCGCCGCCCTCAATATGCTGGTCCCTGGAGAAACTGAGGTCACTGATGCCTCGCTCCCCAACGACAGCATAGGTTATGTGACACCTTTACCTTTCTAGTGGAAAAAAGGGTGTGGTAGGGTGAAGCTCATCTTCGGACAAGATTTGAAATACTCATAATTATCTTGCTTTTTCAATTGGTGTATATGTGCTAGACACAAAGCACAATCGTGGATATTCCTTATAGTTTGCTTCCTACTTCACTCACTTCTTCTTCGTCCTACGCTCAGAGAGCAACTTTGTTGTCTGACATATAAGCGAAAATGCGTTGTGCTGCCGTTAAACGCCTGACAAGTCAGGCCCAGCACATCCGACTTCGGCGTTGGAGGGAATTGTTATCTTTTAAATCTTTCTAGGAAAAATGGCAGAAGAATGGAACAAGAAGGCAGAAAAACAGACAAAAAGGAAACAAGAGGAAGAAAAAGCAGACACGAAGAGAGGAATAGAAAAGAAAGAATTAATATCACAGAATTTTCAGAAGGTGGGGGATGGTATTGATACTGACAGCGCCCTCCCACCCCCCATCCCCTCCCACAACCTCCTTCTCTCCCCTCCCCCCTACATTACCATGGGGGGAGGGGGGAATTCTTCACTCATAATACAATTGTAATATCTGACAGGCAATGATCCCATTCTCTTCCTTCCTTTTCTTCTTTAACGGTTCATTGCCGCTGTCTTTTTCATCTTCATTCTGATGATGACAACTACGTACCAGTCTGAAGTGAAGTCGTTACATTGTTCCAAGAGGCCTTTTCATTGTTACTGGCGCCATTTGCTTGCCACAGCGAGACAGACAGACAGACAGACAGACAGGTTGGTTGGCAAGAGTGAGGCAGTGAGGTCTCAGGTGGTGTGTTGTGCGACATTTATACCTGTGCAAGCTCAGGTAAGTGATTGATAGTGGCTGACAGGTTTGACACAAACCGTGATGGGGGTTGGGGGTGGTGAGGTGGGGGGGGGGGGAGGTAAAAGGGGTGGTGGTAAAAGTAGAAGGGGGGGGGGAGGGTGCAGGATGCGCGACGTGGGTGTTCGTTGTTTGTCTTTTTGCATACAAAGCTGAGTGGTTTTGGTCTAATGGTGTGGAGAGGTTTGGTAATCTTGCTTATGTTGTTAACACTTATGCAATTTCGGTTTCTCACAACACAAACCCCATTATTTTTATGATTCATTTTGTTGACTGTGTCACATATTTTTGGGGGTCTTCTCTTCCTCAATAAAGAGTGGATGGATTTCAGAACCCCACCAAAACTCCCCGAACTCGGAATGCAGCTGCCTTAATGGTGGGGGTAAGAATGTTGCATACTTAAATCCTCATCATTGGTGAACCTCGGAGCTCTAGCTGAAGAACGACAAAAAATCTATCTTGTCTATATGGCGACCGTGCGGGCACCCGGAAGACTTGACAATCAGTTTTCTCCATTCCTCTTTCTGTTCTGCCTTTCTCAAAGTTTTGTCGAGTTCTAGGCCTGTCCATTCGCTGATGTTGTCCTCCCATCTCTTCCTTGGTCTGTCTCTTTTTCTTCCTCTTTGGACAGTGCCTTGCAGTATTGTTTTTGCAAGTCCTTTTGATCTTGTGACATGCCCGTACCATTTAAGTTTACGCATCTTTACGATTATTAGATGGTTTTCGTGGGGCCAAATGGTTTACTGGATTCTATTATGAACGTCTTTACTTATGTAGTCTCTGTAGGAGATGCCAAGGAGTCTCCGGAAGCATCTCATATCTACCGCCTGTACTCTTCTCTCCACATACAGGCAAAAAACAGCTCAAAATACGATGCACACTTGACTAGGGCATGGATGAGTCACCAGGGTTGCTGGTCAGTGGTCAGATCACTCGCTTTCCCCAAACCTAAGGTTAAGCAGCATTGAACATGGTGGTTACCAAGTGGATGGGTGACCGTTTGCACACCTTGGCTTCAGATAGAAAGAGACAGAGAAGAGAAGAAAAAGAAAGGGGGGGGGGGAGAGATAGAGAGAGAGAGGAGAGAGAGAGAGAGAGAGAGAGAGAGAGAGAGAGAGAGAGAGAGAGAGAGAGAGAGGAGAAGAGAGAGAGAGAGAGAGAGAGAGAGAGAGAGAGAGAGAGAAAAAATATAGACACACAGACAGACACACAGACAGAGACAGACACACAAACCAGAAAGACACACAGACTTCCTCTGATCATAACCAAAAACAGAACACAGCACCCAGTTGAGCACTGAACAGTTTATTACGAAGTACAGTGCGCTACAAAATTGAAGAACCAGCCCCTGCTTGACAGTGGCCATAAAAGATAAATTTTGCTTTCTAAGATACAAATATTGACTGATATAAAACGGGGAATTAGGGATACCAACTAAAACCAAAACTAATAAAAAGGATTGAAAAACACATTACTCTACTGGTAATTCATACTAAAAATGTCTATTTTTCTAGGGGCTTTTACAATGTTTTACAGATTGGTCAGCATGGGAAATAAGCTAATAATGGAACACGTTAAAAAAAAAGTGTTTGCAGTAAGTGCTACATATATTATATATTGTTTTTTCGTTCCTTGGCAAGAGCCACGAGGTTCACCAATAGTGCGATTTTTGCGTATGCGAACGTTTTTGGCCGCCATTAAGGCAGCCGCATTCCCACTTCGGGGATAGTGCTACATAATCACGATTTTAAACTTTGTCTCAGAGACAGTGTTTTGACTGGTGATGTAGAGTGGGCGCTGTTTGGATGGAAGACTAGGAAATGGTATCCCTTCAGGGTCAACCATAAAATATGCCAAGATTTGTCTCTGACGCATGTGCGTATGCACTCACACAAACACATACCCATATGCAACACACAGACATCCACACTCGCACCCACACACACACACACACACACACACGCCGCACGCAACGCACGCACGCACGCACGCACCACACACCAACTAGTCACACGAATTTTACATGCAAAATCGGCCACCAGCACAAAGAAACAAACAAAACAAACAACGAAACCCTGGTGTAAAGATAAATAAACAATGATAAGGTAATAAATGAAGGAATAAAATATATAAATAATAATAAAAAGATAATTGAAAGGAAAATAACTGAAACATAGGTTAATTTTTTCTCTGGGTTAAATCAGGTTTTCTTTCTGCCCGTCTATTTCATTCCTTTCCACACACAAAAAAAACAAAAAAACAAGCCCCCCCCAAAAAAAAAAAAAAAAAAATGAAAAAAAAAAATAAAATAAAACAACTAATGAACAAACCAAACCAACAAACAACAAACACAAACAAACATACAAAAACCACATGTTCATTGTTTACTATACATTTGAATGACAACCTGACGTCTATAATCAACCAAAACAACAACAAAAAAAACATATAGAGAAAAAAACTCACAAAAACCACAACCAACCAAGTGCAGTACAACTTCATTGGTATGAAAAAAATCTCTAAAGTATGTTTTAAAAAGGAAAACGGAATAGAAGAGTGTTGAACATATCATCTATTTCATTGAAAATCAAAACCCTAAAAAAAAAAAGAAAAAAAAGAAAAAAAAGGAAAGGGGGGATAAGAACAATCTAAAAATATAAAATCTTTCGATAGAGACAACTAACTATCTATACGAGTACTCTGCTGTAAGGGACATTACTTCTACAAAACTTGACTAAAGAGTTTTAGCCCCTGCATGGGCCCTTGCGGGGATACCAGCATTGGTTATGTAGATCAATACTTTGATCATTGTTGCCGATACCTCAATAAATTCAATCAAGACACAAGTTTTTTACGAATATTTCATTAAGTTGGATAGTACAAATACCTTAATTCATGCACAATTAAAAAAAAGTATATACAGACACAAAACACACCTCAGATGCCTAAAAAAAACCCGCATTACAATGAAAGAGTAAGGACCGAGGTACACACATTAATTATTAGTCTATGTACAAGTCGAGAACATCACAGCGTACATCACAAATGTGCCATTTGTCTATTTTCTTGATTAAGAAAAAAATCTATGCAGATATATTGCTGGTCAAACGATGGTATAAGTGCCTACTTATATCTAATTTGTGACACGTACATCACAAATGTGCCATTTATCTATTTCGTTTATAAAAAAAAATCTATGCATTACATTGCTGGTCAAACGATGGTATAAGATGCCTACTTATTCTAATTTGTGACACCTACATCACAAATGTGCCATTTGTCTGTTTCGTTATTTAAACAAAAATCTATGCAATACATTGCTGGTCAAATAATGTGTATCTAATTGTGACAAGATTGAAAAAAGTAACGAAGATATAATAATAATATATGTATGAACACACATGTACAATAATGGTCGTGTGTCTGTAACTTAATGAGGTTACATACATTTGTGTGTGTGTGTGTGTGTGTGTGTGGTGTGTGTGTTGTGTGTGTTGTGTGTGTGTGTGTTTGTGTGTGTGTGTGTGGTTGTGAGAGGAGAGAGAGAGAGAGAGAGAGAGAGGAGAGAGAGAGAGAGAGAGGAGAGAGAGAGCACCAATAAATGTAAAGAAATAGTGTGTATGATTTGCCCCCCCTCCCTCCCCCCCTTAAAAATACAAAAAGCACCAAAAAGCAAAACAGAAACCTCAAACAAAAGCAAAAAAAAAACACAAACAAAAATACAGACCATCCACCATCCCCACCAACAAAAACCCACAACCCCCTCTCTCCCACAACCCCCCACCACACATAAACAAAACACCCCCCCCCCTCAATAAAAAACAAAACAACCAAAACAAACCAAATTCACTAAATTTACCTTTCTTTGTTCAAGCCAGAAAAAATATGGAAAACACAGAAATCGGAGCCTAGGAACATTTACAGGTAATAAGAAAATCGACAGAAACAGATGTGGAAACACTCAACCGTTACTAGTTTTAATCCATCACAAAAAAACAACAACACAAAGACAAAACAAACAAAATAACCAAACTGAAAACCACAAGCACGCACTTCATCTCTCTTCCACTGAACCGTAGCGAAGTGTCAGAAATCCTTCTTAGCTTACTACAATATTACACCAGCATCCACCACACCTGTCGTTTTACCTGGGTGGCCATGGCAGTGAAAGGGGAGGGATAGAGCGAGTGTGTAGTGTCTGGCAAAGCCATAAACTATAGTGAGGGGAGGTAAATGTGCACTGAACCTTTTCCTTATGCTTATAGCGAAAGTGACTTGAATTGACCTTGCTTCAAATCTTTGGGGAAAAAACGGGAGGGGGTGGGAGGAGGGGGTGGGGATTGGTTGTCTGGTGGTTTAGAGTGTTGAGCTTGTTTTTACAACTAGGAGACTATTTGGTCCCTACGAAGACAACAAAAAACTGATAGTAAGATAAAAAGAATTAGAGGCAGAGAAAGTAAAAGAGAAAGCTATAAATGATACGAGAGAAAAGAGAGAGAGTGAGAGAGATGAGTAGAGAGAGAGAGAGAGAGAGAGAGAGAGAGAGAGAGAGAGAGAGAGAGAGAGAGAGAGAGAGAGGAGAGCTTCAGAGATGTTAGAATTGTGTGTTACCCATGCCACCGACCATTTCTGGCCTATTCTATAGAAAAGGGGATGGTTCATAAACGCGTTATAGCAAGATTTTCTCATAATTTGCTGTAGGACGTTGCTTTTGGTCTCGTCTGAAAACTTGACAGAAGGGAATGGGATCGAAACCAAAGGTAACTCCAGGTGAAAAAATATCAGTGGGTATAATTATTGTATGTCTGATCAAATACACTTGTTCACCCCCGGTGATGTCATTATCACACCCGTTAGCACCCAACTCCCTCCCCCCCTTTTCATGAATCCCACTTGTTCTCATCCCCCTCCACCCCCCCCCCTCTTCTTGTAGAGGGAGACAATCCCATTGTCCTCATCCCCTCCCCCATCCCATCTCTTTAGAGGGAGACAATTGTGCCATTATATTTACACCAGGAATGTTATAATGAGTAGATCTAAATTAGAAAGGAGAAAGGAAAGGAGCGGGTGTGGCTTAGAGCGCACAGTGCTCTTCCCTGAACTTCAAATTTTTAACCCACTTGAAACTGTTTTTTTCTTTTTAAATTTGGGACACTGTCAAATAATTAAAGACAAAAAAAAGGTAGGGTCCTTCCATATTAATGCAGAACAGAAACTAACTGAGCCTCTAATTCCCTGGGGAATGTTGTCTACAGAAGATTTTAACTCCTCAGGGGCTATTTTGAACTGCTGCACCAGATTTATTTATCCTTCACACCAGGGGGGGGGGTTAAAATGAGAAGGGGGGGGGGGGGGGGGTCATTTTTGTGTTTGACACCGGTAGCTTGCAGTGCAGGTGTGCCAAAATCTTGATTATGTTTCCTTTCATGCACTGATTTTATGGCTGTTTTCTGCCGTTAATTCCACAGACTGAACAGTACAGACACCTCATACTGTGTGTTTATAGCTTCATTCTGCTGCTGTCAGTGGTGTGTGTTGAAAATAAAACGCATATTTTTACACCATCACGATCACCATTTCTTCCAGAAATTATAACTAAGAAAATAAAGCCCTTGGTTAAGACATAAAAATACGATTGACGTCAATTCAGTTGTTTGTCCCAAAAGGGTCGACAGTTAAGTTAAAAAACAAGAAAGTTATACACCTTTGTCTATTGTCTGTTGAGGCGACGATGAAGAATTTCTTATTTAGAGTCTTTGAATATCCACCTTTAAACTCATTAAATTTTTGTTCATTCCACTTTGAACCCCCCCCCCCCATTATTCATAATCTCTCTCTCTCTCTCTCTCTCTCTCTCTCTCTCTCTCTCTCTCTCTCTCTCGTGTTGTCTCTCTGTCTGTCTTTCTCTGTGTCTCTCCATACATACATACATACATACATACATACATACATACTACATACATACATACATACATACATACATACATACATACATACATACATACATGCATCATGCATACTATACACACACACAAACTTACACAAGGTTGATTTACCTTTTTTTGCATTTAATACCACAATACAGACAACAAACCCATATACAGTAAGACTAGTTTGATGGACCATTATAAATCACTATCCTGCTCATTCATCAGCTCCCAAACTTAATCTGGTGATGAGGGTTGTCCTTCCAGTACGAGGAAGTACTAAACTAAAAAAAAAAGAAAAAAAAGTTTTCAGTTTGACCTGCTTACAATATTGTTCCAGATTGAAACCAGTGGAGATGATAGTTACCATACAAGACATACCAACACTGAAGAAAAGGAAAAACACCAAACAGAAAATGATACCAAACTCTCGAACTTTACACTAATCAGTAGGCTACCTACCTCCTTTTAAAAGAAAGAAATGCATCAGTAAAAGTCATGGTTACAGCAGTTACGTATCACATCACAAAACAGTGTCCACTTCTGGTACAATGAATGTACAACATGCTGGTTCTCAAGGCTGATCAGAAATAATGACAGTCCAAAGTTGAACCTGACAGTGGCTGTGAATGAGAAGTGGAATGAGAGGTGGTCAGTGATAAAGCGTGGAAGGAAGGAAGGAAGGAAGGAAGGAAACCAGACAGGGCAAAAGGAATGACTGAAATGAAGCATGGGTAATGCCAGGTTTGACAGAAAAACAGAAACAGAAACACACCAGATTTTACAATTCAGTAGCTGTAGTTTTAACCAATGATGACAAGGACTTTACCAACATCAAGATTCAACACCATGTAATGCGTTGATGGCTTACGAGTTAGCAAGACAGACAATACCGAGCTACGGTTCATACAATGTAGACGCCATTTGTATTTAGACCGGAAGTCCCGATACTATTTATTCCCAAAAGGAACAAGCCTACATACTACACTTGACTTTCAGGAAAACTGCACGAATTTCTCTAATTTTTTTTCTAAACTCAAAAGCTGTCAACCATAACAATGACTGTCCTAAGTTCAGATTTTTGAGAGCATAGATATAAATTTGGTTTCACGATCTTGAACAACAGCTTTGACTGTAGGATTGAATCAGAACTAACGGCCAGCCAGGCCCTTAGAAGCCTGAATCAGCCTGCCCTGGGAGTTAGGTTTCGAACCACAGGGCAGTCAGCCAGTTACCTTCATCCAAATACACTGCTCAATTTTCTGCAGGATGTACAATCTACTATGAGCCATCTCAGTTTGAAATGTTTCTCGTAACGGTACAGTAGTCGTTCTTAAGTTCACTGCCATGACAGGATCACAATAATTGAAACATCCCCATGGCCAAGCTAGTGTCTACAGCGGGTACAGTGTTGTTTGGGCAGAAGGTCTGGCTTTTTATCAACGGAGGTTGTAGAATGCTGTACTTAACCATTGTTCTTAGAAGCCTGATGGTCTGGGAAAAAGGAAGCAAGGTCAGCAAAGGAGTGATACAAGGACACCTTGAAGAACAACCTATCATGGGGGGTGGCATCGAGCCAGCGAAGTTTATTGTGACTGCCCACTGCAAGAAAGATATTGCTGTCAAAGCCCGACAAAGCATTCAGTTTCTGAGGAGGAGAGTGCAAGAGAAAGCCAGGGGATGGCTCTACGTCAACATCACAAAGGAATAGAAGACCTTAGATCCGGTGCTCCATCTGTACTTCACTACGCATCTTCAGCCAGAGGTTCCTGACACACATCAGAATCTAGAAAGAAAAAAAGAAAGAAAGAAAGAAGAAAAAAAGGAAAGAAGAAGGAAGAAGAAGAAGAAGAAGAAGAAGAATTCGAAGAAGAAGAAGAAAGAAAGAAAGAAAGAAAGAAAGAAAGAAAGAAAAGAAGAGAAAGAAAGAAAGAAAGAAAGTACGAAAGAAGGAAACGCATAGGAAAAAGAAAAAGGTTGCATTTTTTCTTTGATAACTAGCTGTTACTGATGGAGGTTTGTCTTCAATACACACATAGTATAATCTACACCCGTGCTGGATATGATATCAAATCACAGATAAACCATGAACAAGTGATGAATAGGTTCCTGATGTCACTTTGTACACTTTTCGACTTACAATCCTTCAAAACATACATGTCAATGCATCCAGTGTGTTACTGAAAAAATCTTCATTGAACTAACTACATCAGGGTGGAAATCTGAAACAAACACTACACCATTCAAGTTGTCGTCCATTTGAATACGGAACAAGGACAGACTTTACTACCCAAAGCACAAACTTGAAAACTTGTAACAGGGGAGCCCAGCAGTTGCTGAAAGGTTGTTTAAAGGTAATTTATCACTACGGTTGTGGATCCCACAATCCAGGCTCATTTTCTGTCTGTACTATGAACTCTTAAGATATTTCATATCAGTTCTTTGCTAATTAAGTCATTTTACCAACAAGCTTTGCAATTTTGCTAATAAAATCATTTTACCAACAAGCTTTGCGATGTCGATGACAAAAGTCTGCACTGATTTCTGTAAACTTTAGCAAAGCCAGATTTGAAATGACAAGTAAGAAAAAAAAGCCAAAAATAGAGAAGAAAACAAGACAGAGAAGTACACCACTTGCTGATATTGCAACAGACATGTATATCATCTGACAACATAGGATTTGGCACTGTAAAAACACTTGATATATGGTTACACTATGTATATACTGCACTCGGTAAAAATAACTTTATTTACAGGGTCTTCCATTATCACAACAAAACTGGCATCCCTGTGTACTCGCGCCAATAAATTCAACGTACAATTACAAAACATTGTAACAGAGTCTAAACCAGTATCTCATATAGAATACAATAATAATAAAATAATAATAATAATATATAAAATATAATAATAATAATGAAATAATAATAATATAAAAAGTATCAATATACAAGCAAAACGCAAATGCAGTAGTGTGATATGGAGTACATTTTTTTAATAGCAAAATGGGAGGGAACGTGCCTGCTAAAGCGAATAAAAATGTTACGATAAAAACTCAGCATCTACAGTGTTAAAAATGAACTATCACATAACGTCGCCATGTCAGGCTACCTCAAATCATGTTGTCCACACACTTATCATTCCTCATTAATTCCACAGTTACAATAAAGTGTCACTTGCCATTCCAAATACAATGATGATCACTGACCAAAATCACTGCCATAATCATCCAAAATTTCCAAAACAAACTTTTCATATACTTTTTAGGACAATCTTTCCCATGAAACCGGTATTAAACCAAAATGATGACAAAAAACGCAAGATTACGAAACAGTACAAAGGAGAGCCAAGCACATGTAATTTTGTTTCTTCTGGCATAACACTGACTTTGAAAGCAAGCACAGGCAATCTACTACTCAGGAACAGGAGACTATGTCAAAAGCTGTCTGAGAAGGGCACACACACAAAATCACTTTACACAAAAAAGGGGAAAAACTCAAAATAAATCAAAAATATTTCGGACATAATTCCTTGAGGTCTTCAGAAAGGAGGATTCTTGTATCATTCAAATCAACTGTTACAGAAACGTTGATGTCAGGTCCTCCGTTACCCGTTTCAAATGCACCAATACAACAAACACAGATCGATCCATGATGCCATGCGTGATCTGATCCTTTGGTGTGACACCCCACCTACTTCAAAAAACTGCATCAGTTTATCACTGTTACCATTCCACAATGAGTCAGCCTCCCTGTGTCTTGTTGTCTGTCCTGTTAGGTAACTGAACATCATCACCAGTCACTGTGACAGGATATCAAAGGCCACAGAGAGGGTTCCCAGCTGATGCCATTCGTGTTCTAGGCCACTGATTCCCAGACCGGTATACAGGCAGCGAACTTGGAGTCTTCGAACGCTGGTCTGCAGCCACGAGTAGAGTCATCACAGATCGGCATGAAATGCTGCACACAGGCCAATTCAATTCGTTAAACCCTTTCAGCTTTTCTTTCAAGGAATCGAGGCTAATGTTAATATAACATTTTTTCAAATACTAGACAGGTTGTACTGCTGAACGAATCAATAATACAGAGAACATTAGTATAACAAAGCTCAATAAATATAGGAATTGAATAACTTTGGAATATTCATTTTTGAACTTTTAACTAGAGGGTTTGTTCAGCTTCTTAACAGATTATGCCCCCCCCCCCCCCCCAAACTAATGAGCAATGTTTTGAAAAGATATTTCAGTCTCTATTTAAAAATGAAAATTCTTGGCATGAACACGTCAGTATTATCTGTTTTCTTCATTCCACACACTTTATAGAATCTTAACATTTTGTTTAATTAAAAAAAAACACCCTTGTCTCCAAAATTTGATTTTGGGCTCATATCTACTGCATCTAGCCCTCATTAAGCAAAGATGAAAAATAAAGAACTGAATAACATATCCATAACAAATTGTGTTTTGACATTATCCTAAAACTAAAAGTAAATATTTAATGTTGTTACGTCATACAGCTTAGCATTCAATCTCATAACTATCAATAATTTCAAGTGTGGAGAACACATGTCAACACAAATCAGTTTTGATACTGAAATTCTTATTTTAAAAAATCGTAACACTTGTCAATTATAAGTTTTTTCTGAAGATGATTTATCAAAGGTGATCACGTATGAGTGTGTGCGTGCGCTCGTGCTCACATATCCACACACACAACGCAGACACACACACAGACAGGACAGACACACACAGACGGACAGACACACAGACACACACACACCCACACACAACCAAACGCACGCGCACCTCCCCCCCCCCACAACACACACAACCCCCCCCACCCCCACCCCACACAGAGTACCTACCATATCATCCCCCTCAGTGAGGGTTTTGGCCACAGGATCGGGGATGTCCTGACGGTCACACTCAGCCTGGGAGTTCCTGAAGAAGGACTGCAGTCGTCCTGCATACAGAGCACACTCATCCTCCAGCAGAGCTTCCAGAAACACCTCAGGGTTCTTCAGGGCCGAGCTGTTCATCCTCCATGCCTTGGTCGTAAAATGCCACGTAGCGGAGATCTTTTGGAGGTAGTACTAGTCGATCTGAACCCTGACGTGATAGAGTGGATTGTGATTTCCAAAGAAGGGGGTTGATTTAAAACGGCTGTCTGGCCTCATCAGTTTAGATGATATAGACACGTGTGGTTCAGGATCTCTATGATCGCTCCAGTTTCTTCAGACAATAACGAATCGGAGATACACTGGGTATGAGCATTGGCCGTAGCTGAAACTGGCGGCTCCATGTTGGGGGGTACTTCAGGGAGATTGTATCTAGCGGCTGAGTGCAAAGCAAGCGTCGTCCATATGGGAGGAGTCACGTGCAGGTTGGTGCTCTGGAGGTTGGCGTTGGGGGAGATAGACAACACCGACCGTTTTTCAGGGGTGGATTGAGGAGTAGATTGAGGGGTTACTTTGACAGAACTGTTGATGGGTTTGTCCAGCAGTAAATCCACTGAGGTTGAGGACTGATCTTGTCCAGCAAGATCAACGTCAGCAGCTGTGTGAGGTATATACGGTGTAAAGGATTTGTTACCAGACTGTACAAAAGGGGCTTCGTCACTGTCACTTTCTTCTACATCCATGTCCACACTGTTCCGGAGATTCACGTCTGATTCATGAGCTTCCTCCTGTGCATGTTGATTTGTAGACAAATGGGAACAGGCAGCAGCTGAGCTCTTGAGGTTTTTAGACGTTGAGGAGTCCACTTTAATCTGTTCAGACGAGACTGAAGCTCAGAGTCTTGGGAGTTATCAACCTGGGGATATAAGTGAAGTGTTTCTTTGTTCTCCACTTGAAGGACATTTTCTTCTGCACGTGTGTTGCCATCAACAGAATCACGAGCACATGCAGCTGTGGTGTCAGCCAGGAGAAGACTCAGTCACAGACTGGTTCCCTCCTGGCCTGTCCTCTCTTGTTTCCTGCAGACTGCTGTCATGTTCATCACTGTTTGCCGTGTTCCCAAAACGCAGAGGTAGTTTACTTTCAAACGCACACATGTCTGTTTCGAATTCTTGATCAGTGTCAGATGAAACAACCTGCTCCAGCACGACAGGCCTCAACACTTGGCCCTGTCCAGAACACAGAGAATCTGCCACGCTGAAGTCAGAGGTCAGGGTGTTACAGTTCACGTCAGGCAAGGAGGACAACTCTGAATTTCCCGCCAAGGAGGCAGTGTGGCAGAGTTGGTGGTTGCAGAGAGCTACAGAGAGAAGGCTGTGGCCTGTGACCGAACACAGCAGTCCTGCACTGTTGGTGCCTGACAGAGGTAACGGGTTAGAGCCCTGTTCGTGATGACAGCCACTGCCCTGAGGAAACAGTCTGCAGAAAGGTGATGACGTGTCACCCACACTCTGTGGCTGGAGATCGGGATGTGGCGCTGGACTGTGGCGGACTGGCTGGCCCTGTCGGGGTCGGGGTCGGTGTGGGGGGAGGCATGGTCAGCGCTGCCCTCTCCCTCCTGCTCCTGCTGCATGGTCATCCTCAGCAGCTGCATCTCATACTAAATCCTGAAGGCCTTGCGCTCGTGAATCTGCACACATAATGATGACCACCATGTTACTAATACTTTCATTGCATCTCATACTAAATGCCGTGGTCCTGGTCCTGGTGAATCTGCACACATACAGAGCGATCACCTTGACGTGACTCTCGTTCTTTTTCATTCTTTTATATCGAGGACAATGGGATAAGCACTCATGTGCTTATTTTTCCATCCAGTCCCCGTGTGTCTGCAGCTGTGTAAATATTGTCATCTGTTCCCACCGGCACACGATAGCCTACTCTTACGAAAAGCGGAACAGGATTTCATCCTCAGGTTACTTTCATTGCATCTCATACTAAATACCGTGGTCCTGGCGCTCGTAAATCTGCACACATAATGGTTACCGCAATGTTATTTTCACTGCATCTCATACTACAGTCCTTGTCCTGGTGAATCTGCATACACAGCGATCACCTCCATGTTACTTTCATCCTCAGGTTCCTTTCATTGCATCTCATACTTAATACTGTAGTCTTGATCCTGGTAAATCTGAACACATAGCAACTGCCACCATGTTATTTTCTTTGGAGTCAGAGAAAAATATTTTCATGAATGATTTGGAAAACTCTTTTTAAAAAATGTGACTTGTGTTCCATAGAACAGCATCGTTAGCTTTTGTATTTTGTTGGATTCTTAGAGCTGCATGGACTGTGGACGGGTCTCTCTCTGAAGAAAGTGTCTCCAAAGAACACGACGCATTTTTCTGTTTGTGTATACCTTTGGCTGTTTATGACACTGTTTTTTTCTACAGAATGTTGCATGCCAGGAAAATTATTGCTGAGTATTCTTTCACATACTTTCTTGACAGCAATCTATAGACCCAATTACTCCACCTCTGATGGTTGAATATATGGGGGAAGGTGTGGTGGTTGTGGTGGTGGAACAACGAAGATTCACATGAAATGGAACCACAGGCTTCTAGGATTTCTAACAGGAAGCTTCATCACTAGAAATTATGCCCAATCCTCGAATCAGTGCAGCTCCAAACTTCTGCTGGTTGTGTGTCGTTGCAGAACCTTGCTAAGGGTAATCTGTTCTGTCTCCGTTGCCTCCTTTCAAAATACACACAAAACCGCCTCTCTCACCTAGTCTTCTCTCTTCTTCTATTCCATTTCTTCTTCTTCTTCTCTTCTTCTTCTTCTTCTTCTCTCTCTTCTTCTTCTTCTCTGTTTGTTCGTTTAACTTCATGAAAAGTCAATCGAAATCCAGGACCACACCAAAGAACTGTTCACTAGATTCCTCCAACTTGATTAGGTAAGTTGCAGACCAAAGAGTGGGTTTCTGCAAAATTTTCTGGTCTAATTTCCAATTTTTGTGTGTCAAGCAGTTTCCTTACGCCCAATACTATCAACGGGGATGCAGTAAAGGACGGGGAGAAAACGAAAAGAAAAGAAATAAAGAAAGCAAGAAAGACAGAAGAAATTAAGAAAGAGAGAAAACCTGCGAAACCTGTTTACTGGAGAGCGAATCTACATGTCTGGGTGGGCATTTTATCTATGAACTCCCTTTCAGACGTGTGTCAGGAAGTCTGTATATTATCTACAGCTTCTTTTCCAGGTGTCATCATGGCTCGAAAATTGATTTAAGGTCTTTCATACTGTTTCTGAAAATTGACATAAAGGTGCCTGTAACACAAGTTATCTTTAAGGACGAATGCAATGTTCAGAGAATGTAGCTATGCCTTTTTTTCGTGTTGTCTTTATGTGAACCTGTGTGGTCTGGGTTATATATTAACTATTGAAAATACTATAGCAACATCAAGTATTCCTTGTCCATCCGTCTATCTGAACAACAGGGAGAAGAGAGAGAGAGAGGAGAGAGAGAGAGAGAGAGAGAGAGAGAGAGAGAGAGAGAGAGAGAGAGAGAGAGGAGAGAGAGAGAGTGGGGGAGGGGACGGGGGGGGAGGAGAGAACGAGAAACAGAAGAGACAGAGAAAGAAACAGTGAGACAAACACAGAAGCAGAGACAGAAAGCGCACAAATATGCACACCCACCCATTTAGGCGTCACACACAACCACACACACACACACACACACACACACCACACCCACGCACACCACACCACACACACAACACCACACACACACAACACACACACAACACACAGAAAAAGCCAGAAGCCCAGTGGATGTGAACAATTCTCTCCCAATCTGCTCCAGTATCAGGGTAAACACTGCCGCAACACCTGCAGCCCCTTATTCATTCTGTCAAAACGAATTCAATCTGCAAGTTGGCACATACAGATAGGACCAGGGAAAACCAAACCAAAGCCCAAACACACGACACACAGAGGCAACAGTACAACACACAGACAACAGACACCACTAACAACACAAAAGACAACACACACCACAAACACACACACAAAACACACACACAACACACACACACACAACACAACAACACACACACACACACAACACACACTTCACACACACGCGCACATATCCACACACACGCGCACACTTTTTTTCAGACAGTTCCAGATCTATTTGTATTAGTGTAAGGATGTGAAACTGAAGAACACACACACACATGCACACACATACACACAAACGCATGCACACGCACACACACATACTTTTCAAACAGTTCCAGATATGTTTGATTACAGTGTAAAATACAAGTTCTGATATCTTGATTCTAGGTCACTCTCAACCCGTTTGTATGTAACATGCAATCCTAAACACTTTCTATGCAACTACATTGAAGTATTTTAGTCATGTTGTACAGATATTAGGTGGGGGCTTTTTCAATCTAGGTCAGGGCTACTTGTGTGTACAGGCGTTGTGTGGTGTGTGTGTGCGTGTGCGTGCGTGCGTGCGTGCTGTGGTGTGTGTGTTGTGTGTGGTGTGTGTGTGTGTGTGTGTGTGTGTGTGTACATGGACATGAGATGATGCGTGTGTGTGAGTGTATGTGTGCACGTATGTGTGCGTTTTGTTCAGATCTTAACAGATCGATGACCGGTGCCTTTTTACATGCAACTTAAGTAAACCTGACCTACATTTAAGCAGACTTGACCTATATTTCAGCATCCGACCTACATCAAAATAGCCTTGACCTACATTAAAGAGCCATGACCCAGATTACAGCAGCTCTGACCTAGATTCAAGTAGCCTTGAACTATATCAAAGTAACCCTAACCCAGATCTTTAGATCATGACTGCATGTAGTCGAATGTAGTAAAATACAAATGGGTTCAGATTGCGCGTTCAGTTCAATCGTGGTGAACAGCTCCATGCTTTGTTATCAAGTTCACAAGACTTCTGTCTCTGAAGCTGTGTTCCCTCATAGGGATGCCCAAGTCCTGTCAGTGTAAATAGCATCCCCACCTTCTGGAAATTCTGTGCTAGGAACTCCCTCTTTTCTATCCCTCTCTTTGTTTCTGGCTTGTTCCTGCTCTTCGTATCACTTCTTCCTGGTCTGTTTTTTTCCCTGCCGTCTTGGTCTCTTCTCCCGCCTTTTTTTTCCAGAAAAACTTAAAAGATAAAAATTCTTTCCCACACCAAAGTTGGACGTCTGAGCCTGACTTGTCAAGTGCTTGATGACAGTACAATGCGTTTTTTGCTCATATGACAGACAACTATTATATATATATATATATAATATATATATATATATATATATATATATATATGTTAGTTTTTGTTTGATGATTGTGTGTGTGTGTGTGTGTGTGTGTGTGTGTGTGTTTATATATATATATATATATATTATATATATATATATAATAATAATACATGGAATTTATATAGCACTATATCTTGTAAAAACAAATCAAAGCGCTTGCACTCGACCCTCACAACAAACAATCAATGACAATAAATAATTCTAGCAAATTCGAAAGCACACACACGCGCGCGCGCGCGCACGCGCCACACACACAAAACACACACACACACACACACACACACACACACTTATAGAGGTTATACATTTTGACAGGGTGAATGGAATTTCAAATGTTGATGGCCATATAACTCACACACCTGTTGATCAATCTTCTGATAACAAAAACAACATGTTTATATACTAAAAATCCAGAAATCTCTTTTTCAAATTCTGGACCAGCAGCATAACCCACTGTTCTGACGAAGTGTAAGGCACATGCTGGGTAAGTTTGAATTTCCACAACTCAACAACCATAACCTCGAAGTACAGAAACCTTTTACGTGCATTAAAAACACAACAACTTTCCGGATGCATTTACACACCTACAGGATGAAAACACAAGCACGTCCACTCACAAAGTGGCCAAGAATTTTGTGAAAAGTTTCACCCTAAATCCACAAGTGGCTGCTGCTAGATTCGAACTCCCAAACCATGTACTTGGGATCATTAAACCCAGCCACATAACTCACACACCTGTTGATCAATCTTCTGATAACAAAAACCCCAACATGTTTATACACTAAAAATTCTATGTAAGTCAGCAACTCATAGCAAAATATATACTGCTTTAAAAAAAAAAGGTTTTCTACCTGCAGTAAAAACTGTGTGTAGTAAGAGAAGCAGACTGGTGGAATCAGTGAATCACTCCCTTATTCTACCTACCCTCATTCCCTCAGGGTTTCATCAGCAGTATTTTGGGTCAGGGTTGGTGGGGCGAGGGAAACACACACACACACCCACACACCCACGCACGCACGCACTGCAAGAAGACAAGCACACACACATATATATACGCATGTATATACACGCACATACGCACACACACATGCAAAAACGCAAGCATAATTATACTCAGACAGAAAATGAGCAAGAATCAGACATAGACACAAACAGGACAGACAGACTGACAGAAACACACACACACACACACACACACACACACACACACACACACGATGCAAAGTGGAGCAAGTAAGCATCCTAAACTACAGGTTGGTGGCACGTAGGGCTCTGTGTGACTGTTTACGGTACAACCCTTACCCATGCTTATTTTGCTATCTTGAGGTGTCAGGGTACGTGTAGATTGTGCTCTTTGGGGGAGAGAGAGAGAGAGAGAGAGAGAGAGAGAGAGAGAGAGAGAGAGAGAGAGAGACTGTATTTATGTTATTCTATCTTTTATATCGAGGATAATGGAATAAACATGGGTTAAGCATTCATGTACTTTGTATGTGGGGCGTGTTGGGGTGCTTAAGGAGAGGTGGTACCTTTGTAAACCTGGCAGTAGCATCCCTCGGGATGGACGGGAGCACTGGTCCTCACTTGGCACTCAACCCTCACTTCTGGGTCCGGGTCCTTAACCCACCCACACCCCGGTAACTGCTTCTACTGTCGGGCGAAACGTTGTGAGGGGCTGGTGCATTCTTAATCACCAGTAGGAGTCTTGGAGAGGAGATGGGCGCCACCAAGCTTCCTCAAGCCCACTGCAAGGACATGATGAGAAAAGCAAAACAGAAACACATGCCGGATCGGTCCGGATCAACAACGACCGCGCTACCACTGCAAGCCTCCAGGGTGGGAGTGACAAGTGTGCCACTGGAGCAGAACCAACCCTAAAGCTTCCAGCTAAAGGGGTAACCATTGGTACATGGAATGTTAGGACTCTGTACCAAACAGGAAGAGTACAGGAACTCACACATGAATTACAGAGGTATAAATGGGACATCCTAGGGCTTGCGGAAGTCAGATGGATTGGCTTCGAAGAAACAACCACGCAAGACGGCCACAAAATATGGTACAGTGGAGATGAGAAACTACACCAACACGAGTAGGCTTCATTGTCAGGAAAGAGATTGTGTCAAGCATCATCAACTGCACACCAATATCCAGCAGACTCATCTCAATCAGAGTCTCTGCAAAACCCCAGAATCTCACCATCATCCAAGTGTATGCTCCAACATCTGACTACGATGATGACTAGATAGAAGAATTCTATGAAGAACTTGAAAACGTCATCTCCAAAACGCCCAAAAAAGACATCCTTATTGTGGAAGGCGATTGGAATGCTAAGGTGGGACCTGATGCCTATGACACCTGGGCAGGAACCATAGGACGCTTTGGACTGGGAGAAACAAATGACAGAGGACAGCGGCTGCTGGAATTCGCAAAGAAGCACAAACTAACTCTGGCGAACACACTCCACCCTCACAAGCCATCTAGAACATCAACCTGGCACTCACCAAATGGTCTGATTCATAATCAAATTGATTACATTCTGTCACCCCAAAGATTCAAATCCAGCATAAACAAGGCAAATACAAGAACATTCCCAGGAGCTGACATTGGCAGTGACCACGACCTTGTACTTACCACCATCAGGCTGAAACTGAAAGCAAAACAACAGCCAAAAAGCCCACGTATAAGATTCGACCTGGAAAAACTCAAAGACCCAACAGTGGTTGAGATCTTCCAAGCCAACATTGGAGGAAAGTTCGCCGCACTCACAGCCATTGACAATGATGTGAACACACTAGCCAACAACATCAAAGAAGTGCTAACGACAGCAGCAGAAGAAACATTAGGCAGAAGCAGAACAAAGAAACAACCCTGGGTGACAAATGAGGTTCTTGACCTCTGCGACAAAAGAAGAGAACTTAAGAAGCAAAATTTCACAAGTCAAGAAGCCAACAACAAGTACATGGATAGCCACAGAGAAGTGAGGAAAAAGATGAGAGAAGCCAAAGAAGCATGGATAGAAGAACAATGCAACAACATCGAAGATGGAATGGCCAAGGGAAACAGCAAAACAGCTTACAACACTCTGAAAGCACTAACTAAAACCACACAGCCTAAAGCCTCTGTTATTGAAGACAAAGAAGGAAATCTTTTAACGGAAAACAATGCCATCCTCCAACGCTGGACAGAATACTGTGAGGGATTTATAACTACCCACTACGCCCAGATACCAACATAGTTTCCAACAAACCCCCTGAACACCAAGATAAAGACCCACCAATACTAAGGTGTGAAGTAGACACAGCTATTAAACAATTGAAGAAGGGGAAGTCCCCTGGAATCGATAACATCCCAGCTGAACTCATAAAAAATGGAGGGAATGAAACAGCAAGGCGATTCACAGATCTTTCTCAGAAGATCCACGACACCAAAGAATGGCCAAAAGAATGGACACAGTCTCTTGTAATACCCCTGCCAAAGAAAGGAAACCTCAAGCATACAATGTCAGAACTACAGAACCATCAGTCTCATAAGCCATCCTAGCAAGATCATGCTGCAGGTAGTCCTCAACAGACTGAAAAACCAAGCAGAAAAACTCCTGGCAGAAGAACAAGCGGGCTTTAGACCAAAACGCAGCACAATAGAACAAATTTTCAACCTGAGAATTCTGATAGAGAAGCATCTCCAACACCAAAAAGACTTGTACCACAATTTTATAGACTTCAAAAAGGCCTTTGACAGGGTATGGCATGACGGCCTCTGGCAAGTACTCAGGCACTTCAACATTGACAACTGCCTAATTGAAGTCATCAAGGCTCTGTACGAGAATGCAAGAAGTGCAGTTTTCATGAACAATCACGTGGGCGAGTTCTTCAAGACCACGGTTGGAGTCCACCAGGGCTGCCTTCTCTCACCTGTACTCTTCAACCTCTTCCTCGAAAACATCATGACAGAGACACTGCAAAACCACCACACTTCCATCTCCATTGGTGGAAGACCCCTTTGCAACCTCAGATTTGCAGATGACATTGACCTCATGGGCAGCAGCAAACAAGAACTGCAAATCCTCACAGACAGTCTAACAGATCGAGCGAGCGCATACGGCATGGAGGTCAGTACAGAGAAATCGAAGATCATGGTCAACAGCGCGAGTAATGACAGCACGGAAATAAAGATGAATGGAGAAATATTGGAAGAGGTGAGCCAATTCAAATACTTAGGCTCCATCCTAACAAAAGATGGCACATCAAACAATGAGGTGAAAGCTCGCATTGCAACAGCAACATCTGCTCTAGTCAGACTCCAGAGGATCATCAGAAGCAACATCAGCTTCTGCACCAAATACCACCTCTACAAATCCCTCGTGATATCTATCCTCCTATATGGCTGTGAATCATGGACTCTGACAGCAGAGTTAGAGAGAAGAATCCAGGCATTCGAGAACAAGTGCCACAGAAGACTCCTCAAAATATCATACAAAGAACACAAGACCAATAACTATGTGAAAGAAGAAATCAAAAAGCGTGTGGGCCCCCAAGAGCCTTTGCTCTCCACCATAAAGAGGAGAAAGCTGATGTGGTTTGGTCACACCACAAGACACAACACCCTAGCAAAAACCATCTTGCAAGGAACAGTCGAGGGCAAGAGAAGAAGAGGCCGCCAAAAGAAATCATGGGTTGACAACATCAAAGACTGGACTGCCCAACCCCTGCAACGCCTCCTACTAGCCACACAGGATCGTGAAGCATGGAAAAAGATCTCCGTTGCGTCTTCTCTCATGTCCCCCCTACGTCCTTTGGGACATGGGACTGAGTGAGTGAGTGAGTGAGTACTTTGTATATTCAGTTCCCGTGTAAATTTTGTCATCCGCTCCCACCAGCATACACCTATACTCTACCAAAAGGTGGAACAGGTTTTAACGTGTGCGCAGGATCTGCATGAGTTCGCACACGGGACCTCAGTTTATAGTCTTCTCGGAAGGATGTAGAGTCTGCACTGATGTTAACCCCAGGGCAAAAGTCCCTTGAGCAAGATTCGAATCCGAGTCGGTAAATCTTGAGCGCAATGCGCAACGCTCTAACCACTAGGCTATCTTTTCATAGCTTATATACAACTGATAGCCGACTGCAATGAGTCACTGCCTGCAAGCGTGCTAAAGAAGGAAAAGAAAAAGAAGAAGAATTGCAAAGAAGAAGAAGAAGAATTGCAAATAAGAAGAAAGAGGAGGAGGAGGAAGAGGAGGAGGAGGAGGAGGAAGAGGAGGAGGAGAAATAGATGAAAGAAAGAAGTCCTCTCAAACCACGTCACACAGGCTAAACCCTGCCCTCAGCTAACAACCATCAAGTGACCAATCCAGCGTTCAACCCACTAGAATACCCCCCCCCCCCAAACCCTCCCCCTCCCTCCCTCCTTCTGCCCAGTTCTCTGAATAACTTAACCAGACATTAAAAGTTGACTGGCCCTATGACGACAGCAGTCATGATAGCATAGCAACAGTCTCCCCATCCCCTCCGTTCTACTCCCTCCATCCCTCCCACCAAAGTGCCCTCTACCCCCCTCCACATTCCTCCCCTCATTAACATCTCCGTTTTTCAGACGTGTGTTCCCCAGGGAAAGAGTAGTAAGAGACAGTGTGGTCAGTGGCTGTGTGGGTGGGTGTTACGGCTGTGTAGTATAGTGGACACCCTGGTCCTAAGTGACCCATCAGATTATCACACCCTCCCCTCTCCCCCTGTGCAAGCTAGTGTGCTGGTTTGGCGCATTGGGATGTAGGCCTACTGTGCCATCTTTTCAAAGCTCATAGACAACAGACAACTGAATAATTTCATCTTTGCCTCTAAACGCGTTACATGATTTCAAATTTGGACTACAAAAGATCTACAGTTTAAAGTCACAAAAGCAGAGACACTCACAGCGTCTTAGCCTTCCATTGGGCTCTTCTTTCTTTGTATCTGTAAGAAAATTCTAAAAAGAAAAAAAAAGCACACAAGTACTTATTCATTATCCTCGAAATAAAAGAATTTGATGTGATTTGATGACCTTCTTTCTTGTTGTTCATGATGTTCTTCTATTATGTATTCTTCTTCCAGTCTTTCTTTATTTTTTTCTTCTCCTTTTTCGTCTTCATCGTCGTCTTCTTTTACTATTTTTTTCCCTTCTTTTTCGTCTCTTTTCTTCATCTTCTAGACTAGTAATTGTTTTTCCTCTTCTTCTTCGTCTTATTTATTTTTTCTAGTTCTTCTTGATTTCTCTTTCTTTTTTTTTTTCTTCTCGTTCCTCTGTTTCTTCATCTTCTGTTACATTTCCAATAACTACTTTCTCCAATTATTTTTTCTTCTGTTCATTTTTCTACTTCTCCTCCGTCGTCATCTCCTCCTCCTTCTGCAGTATCTATGGCCTAGTAGATGCTAAGGGGGGAGGGAGAGAGGGTTGGGGTAGGGAGTGGGTGGGTGGGGGGGGGGATAAGCAGAAGCAGAGAGCTGTGCATGGTTTAAGTTGGGGGGGGGGGGGGGTGGATTGATGTATCGTCGCTGCCACCCCCTACTTTTCGGCTCCATGCTACATCAGCAATATTTTGGGGCTTAGTACGAGAGAGTTGAAGGCCACACACACACACACACAAACACACACACGCGCGCGCGCATACAAACACACACACTCACATAAACACACACACACACACACACAGAAAGATACAGCTCACACAAAGAGAAAGATACAACACACACACACATTCACACACGCGCGTGCGTGCACACACACACACACACACACACACACACACATATATATATATATATATATATATATATATATATATATATATATATATATATATATACATACACAGCCTCTCTCTCTCTCTCTCTCTCACACACACACACAACTTCACCCACCCCCCCACATACATCCCAGCCCCTCTCTATACTCCTCCTCCCCCATCCCCCATCTATCCCCCCCTCATCCCTCTATATGCACCAAAGCATACGCGTGTGTGAGAAACCCATAACAGGTCCTGCAGCAGTAGCTGTGTTGTATGTATGTGTGTATGTGTGCTATAGTCACTTGGTGCTAACGCCAATGGAAATACCGTACCATACCCTGTCATCCGATCTGTTGTTATCAATTTTCCACTTCTCCCTCTCTCGCCACCTTGATAAGTCATTGAAGACACTGCACTGAGTGTTGTTATGGGTTGTTTTTTTTTGGGGGGGGGGGTTGGGGGGGTTGGAGGTAGTACCTTGAGTATGTTGAACCTGGGGGATCGGAGCCCATACCTCTCCAGGTCGAGGAGTGCATGCTGGGTATGTTAAGAATCATCCATGCCACCAGCCACAGCTGGTTATCTCTTTTATGAAAGATTGATAATGGTTTTAATCAGTGCGTAAAAAAAATGTGGTCACACCACAAGACACAACACCTTAGCAAAAACCATCTTGCAAGGAACA
>CM060319.1:70400173-70432673 GCA_030674155.1 Stramonita haemastoma
TACGTACACACACACACACACACACACACACACACCACATACACACACACACACACACACACAAGAGCGAACAAGAGCTGTGGCACATACACACACGCGCGCGGTCATACACACACACACACACACACACACACACACACACACACACACACACACACACACACACAATACACAAGAGGCAGACAAGCAGACAGACAGACAGACAGACAGATACACTGTCACACCAGAGGCACACAGGCAGACAGAGACAGACAGACACACAGACACACACACAAAGAGATAGACACGCACGCAACATACACACACATACATGCACATTTAGAGATAGCGATAATGAAATTGTATTTTCTGAGGGTAATGAATTAATTAAGTACTATGAGTTTTTTTCATCCAGAGAGAGAGAGAGAGAGAGAGAGAGAGAGAGAGAGAGAGAGAGAGAGAGAGAGAGAGAGGCAGACAGACAGACAGACAGACAGAGACAGAGACATAGAGACAGAGAAATACAGAGAGACAGGCAAAGATTGACAGAGACAGGCAGACATGGGGACAAAGTGTGTGTGTGGGGGGAAAAGGGGAGGGGGGTAGGCACAGTATCGTTAAAGCGCCATCAAGTTTGGAATGAATGTTGGAAAAAGCTGAAAATGTAACTGTAGGCCTATAGAGTATAAGTACAATTTTTTGCGCGCGCACGCGCGCGAGTGCATACGTACCTGCGTGTGTGTGCGTTCGTGTGTGTAGTGTGAACGAGTGTGTGTGTGTACCTGCATGTATACATGTGTTTGCAAGCTGGGGGAGGGGGGGGGGGGGGCATGCGTATTTGTGGCTTGGGAATGAGTAAAATACACACTTATGCGGTTTGTTTTTGCTTTATTTCATAAAATGTGACATACAGCATACTTATGGTTCCCTCTATCGTCACACAACTATCCTTACCAAAATAAAATGGCTTACTCTTCCGAAAGGCGGGACGGGTTTTAACATGTGCGCAAGATGCTCGGTTTATAGGTTTCACTGAAAGACTTTCGAGGGCCAGGAGTCAGTACTGATGTTAGTTAACTCCAGGGGGAAAAACACCCTTTCAACGGCTGTCTCAGTGGGTTGGCTTGTACCGGAGTTGTCAGACCACAGCGCTCTAACCACTAGGCCATCTTGGTTCCTCCCCCCCCCCCCCAATAATCTGATCAAGGAGGAAAATATGGTGAACCTCATAAGGCTAATACAGGTTACACACAACCGTTAGATTCTGGCACTTTTCCTTCAGGACTTTTCTTTCAGGACAATGTTAACAATGTTGGTAGATTTGAACTTTTAAATTTTTTCCAGCAAACACTGTACTCCCCTCAGTCCTTTGTCGTCGGCTAGCTGCCTCACCACAATATGCATGCGCAGGTCAACACAGTAGGAACACAACCAATCCTCATTTTGATGCTCATTTCCCACTTTCTCATCCCTACCTGGTGTTAATCTAGGGCCTCGACCCTAAAACAAGCGCACAGTTCATTTTTCCATACTTTAAAAAAAATCTGTGAAAACCAGAAAACAAGATACTACACGACCCTGAAAGTTAATCCCGGATTGTAGCCTAAAGAAAAGCTAACCCCGGAGCGTAACCTAAATTTTTTTTTTGTTTTTTTTAAATCAACAACAGGTGTCTCCGCAGCACAATGACTAAGACATCAGACCTATAAAGGACCTCAATCTGAGGTACTCAAAATCCTGAGGTTACTGTTCTAAATTACACAGGTGCTGTAACACCTCAAAAACCCAGAACAGTCTGTTAACAGAAAGCTCAGAAGCCAAGGATGGCTTCAGTCACACACACAATCCCCGATGACTTGCCAGTCGTGAGATAGCGCACGGAAGTTACCCCCCTTTCGGAAAACCTCTTTAGCCAGTCTGACAGAAGATGTCGCTGCCATAGATATCAAATCTCTTTCAAGTTCCTTCTGTTTGTGACCAGGTAAACTGAGATCTCTGTTAAAGCAGTAAATAAAACAAGAGAATCGAAGATTACGGAGTATCTTCTTGAAAATAAACACAATAGGCTTAAACATGATAGTAGGAGTCTGCATTAATGATACAGTAAGATAGTCACAGATGTCTTTTTCGTCAGACAGGTAAATAAGTGTAGAAGTTAACCTGGTCATCTCCTACCTGCTTCACATAAAATCCTATTTTCCTGTATTAGAGAAAAAAAACCCAACCAATTGAACGAAGCCGTTGATACGAAGCAAATACTTCATTCTTAGAATACGAATTCTGAACATTTGAAAAAGTACATTTTTTCCAAAGTAGAACAAAGATTTTTAAGACCAGTTTTCAAGTCAATATTGATGAACACTACCAGAAACTGGGGGACTATTTTCATTTAAATCAGTCCTTCAAAGCCACATATTTACTTACTTTTTTTAAAAATTAGAAAATCATAACAAAGGTACGAACATGATATAATCAGAGGGGATGAACACTTAACGGAAACTTGGACAGTATTGACACTGAAATCAACCCTTTAAAAACACACATTAATTTTCTTTTTTTCCGACAGGTATAACCACAACACGAACAAGACTTTGTCAAAGTCAAAAATAAAACAACACCAAAGAGAAAAAAAGCGGCCCGGAGAAGGGGATGAACAGACAGAGCACAAAAGACAAAACCCACAATCTTCTAACATAAATAATATTTTAATTTTAAAGTCAAAGTCGAAACCCACAATCTTCTAACTTAAATAATATTTTAACTTTAAAGTCAAAGACAAAACCCACAATCTTCTAACTGAAATAATCTTTGAATTTTAAAGTCAAAGTCGAAATTTTATTCACAAGATGGTACATTGAATAAACACATCATCAAACCATCTATGAAAGAAATGTATGTATGAGTATATATATATATTAATATATACATATATAATTATATACATATTAATATATAAATAATATACATACATAATTTGATATATATATATATATATATATAAAAAATATATATATATATATGAAATTGATAACGACAACAATAATGATGACAACCATAACCACAAGAACAATGATAATGAGTGTCAATTAAGTGCAGGAGACCTTTTACCTTGGCAGGAACACAGAGCCTTTTCTTCCTTCTTCCTCTACATCCCCACACATCACTGATATCAGCACTGATGCCGTGGCGCCTGAGAACAATCTTTGTCTCTCTGTCTGTCTCCAATGTCAAGATAGGCTCACTATAAAAAAAATATCCTGGGCTAACAAGTTGGTGGTAGCGGTGGTGGTGAGAGGGGAGATAAGGGAGCGTCTTTTATTTGCATACAAATACACATGCATGTGTGCATGTTGAGAAAATATACATGTATACAAAGACACGCGTGCACGTACGCATGCACACTCACAAACACACGTACGCACGCAAAAATTTAATATACATGCACGCACACACATATACAGAGATAGAGAGAGAGAGAGACAGACAGAGAGAGAGACAGACAGACAGAGGAGAGAGAGAGAGAGAGAGAGAGAGAGAGAGAGAGAGAGAGAGAGAGAGAGAGAGGAGAGAGAGAGAGAGAGAGAGACAGACAGACAGACAGACAGACAGACAGACAGACAGACAGAGAGACAGACAGACAGACAGACAGACACACACACACACACACACAGGCAGATAGAGACAGACAGACAGACAGTCTGTGACAGACTGACAGACAGACAGACAAAGGAGTACTTAACAAACACAGACACACATATCACACACACACACATATCCACCCCACTCCACCCCCACATCTCCTTACGCGCGAGACTGACAGCATTATTTATTTGTCTATGCAACACTGAGGCATTTGTAAAACGAATACACAGCACGTCCCTATGCTACCCTCACGTAAGCAACACGTAAAACCCACCGAGAGAGAGAAAAAACAACAACACCAAAACCGACAACCCATCAACAGACTCACACGCACGCGTGCGCGTGCATGCACTCAAACAAAGACAGACAGATAGACACATGCACATAAACAAACACACAGAGAGCCAGTCAGACAGACAGACAGGCAGGCAGAATACACACAGAGACAGACAGACAGACAGACAGACAGACAGACATAGACACAAAACACACACAAACACACACAAACACACAGACACACAGACACACACACACACACACACACACACACACACACACACACACACACACACACACACACACACACACACACACACACACCACACACACACCAAAAAACAACAACAAAAAAACGAAGCACCAATAGACAAGGAGGAGGTAAGATAGTTGAACACAGACCGATGAATCACAGACACCTATTATAATCCCCAGTACAGCTGGCGCCAACAGCAGCAGCAGCAGCAGCATCACAGGCGTGGGAAAGTGCCTGCTGTCTGTTTCACCTTGACTCTGGAGCACAGACAGTTCCAGACCTGTGTTTGTGGTCTGGAACCACAGCACAGTGACGTATCGTATGACTGGTCTGTTACATTGTATGCAAGCAGTTGGCGTTATCTGGTGAATCTTCGGTTAAAAAATAATGCTTTGTGATCTTTCCATACCTTGTGGTATTAATTGTTTAGATCTTGAAGCTTTCTTTAAATAGTGGCATTATAACGGAGAGAGATGTTTCATTATTTTGATCGTCCTCTTCTTAAAATAAACGAACAAATGTGCACAAAGGGAATTGACACCAGTTCCAAATTTGGAGATGTTCAAGGTAGACTATATCATCCGAACCTCAGCCATGTATAACATGACTGAAGCCATACATCATTCAGTAATTGGTAGGTCACTATAGTCTTTCCCGGGACCCTTTTATACTCCTGTCTCCTTTAATCAATAGTTCTGTCCTAAACGTTGGCTTCTTTAAATCACCTGGTAGTGAAAAGAATTAAATGAAGGAGAAAATAAATCATCATTTCACACCATTAGTCTTTGCAGAGCTTTATGGAAATGCTGATTGAAAGCTGCATCTAACAATGATTTCTAACATTGTAACTTTTTTGTTTGTTTGAAGAAATTTAATCGTAAACATTAAGTGATAAAAAAGTCCAAAGATATAAAAGTAAGCTAACTATGCACATAGAATCGCAAAAACTGAAGCCAATTTCATATTTTGTCTCCGTTTTGTTATCTAAAAATCATCTGATTTCCAAACCCAACAACCTGATATTTTGCAAGAGATTTATTTCTCTGTCAATAAAACTTGCACAGTGAGAAATTATTTTTCAAATATTTTCTGTTTATACTCTCAACATTAAACTCAAGCTTGAAGCCTTGTTCAGAAAAAAAGAAGAACATTATTCTGGTTGAACCATATTTATTTTACATTCGAGTTTCCAAAAAAACATATTCGCAGGCATACAATTAGACCTTGCATCATGCAAGCCTACACAACGTCTGAAGCAAATTTCATCTTCCCTGTCGGTTGTGGTGTCCGTTTTTGAGCGCTTCAAACAAAGACCTCGTTATTCCGTCATCTGCTTCTCACGTCCCCATCCTGACACCAGATTTCCGATTGGCGTATCATGCTTTCAAAAACAAACACAACTGTTACCCTACACGACTATTTTTATTTCTCAGATAATGCCAAAAGTTGCAAATGAAAATATTTTCTTCTGGCCTTTCTTTATGCAAGGAAATATTATATAACAAACAACAAACGAACACACAAATAATGGTTTCTTTGAAAAAGTGACGTGTTCTTTCTCACGCTGGTAATATATTTTTTTCGATGCAAAATTATAGAGATCATAACATAGATTTGGGATATATTTTGAATCTCTCTCTCTCTCTCTCTCTCTCTCTCTCACGCACGCACGCACGCACGCACGCACGCACGCACGCACGCACACACACACACACACACACACACACACACGCGTCCGCGCGCGCGCGCACGCACGCACGCACGCACACACACAATTATTATCCTTGAAAACTAAATAAAAAGTCAACAACACATACATAATGTACACTCATGCACATGAACACACACACACAGACACACACAACATCATCATCATCATGTTCATCATCACCCCCCCACCACCACCAACCACCACCAACCACCACCACCACCACTACCACCACCACCATCATCATCATCATCATCATCATCATCATCATCATCATCATCATCATCATCATCATCATCATCATCTCCACCTCTGCCACCACCACCACCACCACCACCACCACCACCACCACCACTAAAAATGTTCCTTAACTTCCTACACTAAACGCTACCCTACCTTTTTTTTTCTCGAAGAATCCTCCTAGCAGACAAGAACAACTCCGCTCTCTCTTTCCCACGGTCTTCTCTTCAATTTACGACTACAGTCAAGAAGCAGGTACCTCGCGGAGATCTGCAGATCTGAAGGGTCTCTCCTTTCCCTAACTTCTCCCCCCCCTTGTCCCCCCCCCCCCCTCCTTCTCTCTCTCTCACTCACCTGGTAGTTATTATCGCCTTTTTTTTTTCCACAGACATACCTGTCTGTCCGTCTTTGAAGGTTTCTCTCTCTCTCTCTCTCTCTCTCTCTCTCTCTCTCTCTCTCTCTCTCTCTCTCTCTCTCTCTCTCTCTCTCTCTCCTTTAACTCTTTTACGATGGACTCTATCGCCGAGTGGTTAAGACTGTTCGACTTCAACTCCATGGATCTATGGATCAAGTCGTGGGTTCGAATCTCGGTGGCGGCGTTTGGTAAATTAACGATAAGAATTTTTACGATCTCTAAGGTCATCTTCAAGTACAGACCTGCCCAGTTCCTTAAGTTTTTTCGAGTACATATATGCAGTAGATAAAACATGCACGTTAAAAAATCATGCAATTCGTGTCAGTGTTTGGTGGGTTAGTTACGGAAACATGAACATACCCAGCATACATCCCCGAAGTCAGAATGCAGCTACCTTCATGGTGGGCAAAAACGGTCGCATGCGCAAAATCTCATGATTGGCGAACCTTGGGAGCTCTAGCCCAGGAACGAAGCCCCCTCCCCCTCCCCCAGAAAACAAAGACAACAAATCCCAAACAAATCCCCGACCATTAAGACTTTGTTCCTTCACGTTGTTTTCAAATTTCTGTGTTGCGTGCTTTTCTGCCTGTGAGAACATCTATCTTTCTCTCTGTCTGTCTATTTGTCTGTCTGTCTGTCTATCTGTCTGTCTAATTGTTTGCTTGTCGGTCTATCTGTCTATTTGTCTGTCTATCTTTCTGTCTATTTGTTTGTCTGTCTGTTTGTCTGATGAAAGGTTAATGTACTTATCTTTAATTTTAGCTGTTTATTTTTTCGTTCCTCACTTAGAAAGCTCCCCTGTTCACCCACAAATTCACCACAGCGTTTGTCTGCCTCTCTCTTCATTACTGCACTGGCTTCAAAGTTCTCTGTAAATGAGACACACCAGTGATGGATCTGTAAAATGTCTGTCTTTCACAGTGTCAGCCAAACGTAAATAGTTGTGTCAACTACACAGGAAAGCGTAAACCATGGGGTAGGGGATTTTTCGGTGAGAATTCAGGGAAAAAATACACTTCAGGAAATAAAAGCCCCATCAAAAAACTGTTTGCTCTGGAATGTGTTTATCTTTTACAGTGTCAGCCAGATTGAAATAGTTGTGTTGGTAATACACAGAAAAGCGGAAATTATGGGATACTTAACTTTCTTAGTGAGAATTCTGGGGGGAAAGAACTTCTCTGGAAAAAAAGCCACATACAAAATGTTTTCACACAGTGAAATGCGTTTCTTTTAAAGTGAGAATTCAGGGGAAAATCACTTCAGGAAAAAAAAAATTAAGCCTAAAAAAAGATTTTACCCTAGGAGACGTTTACCTTTCACAGTGTCAGCTAAGTTTAAATGGTTGTGTTCACTTTACAGTAAAGCAGAAACAATGGAGTGGTTAACTTTTTAAGTGAGAAATGGGGGGGCGGGGAGATACACTTTTGGAGGCTAAAGTCACATTACAAAATCGCTCTGTGAAATGTTTATCTTTCGTAGTCTTAGCTCCAATCAAATAGTTGTGTAAACTACACAGAACAGTGGAAATGATGGGGTGGTTAACTTGTTACTTTAGTGAGAATGCAGAAGGGCGGAGGGAGCCACTTCTGGAAAAAAGACACATAAAAAGATTTTTGCGCTGTGAAAATGTTTATCTTTTACAGTGTCAGCCGAATATAAATAGATCTAGTTGTGTTAACTACCCAGTAAAGCGGAAATGACGGGGTAATTAACTGCCACTTAAGTGAGAATTCAGGAAAAAATACACTCATGGAGGAAAAAAGTTTTCACCCTGTGAAAACGTTTATCTTTCACACTATCTGCTGAATCTTAATAGCTGTGTTAAGTATACAGGAAAGCAGAAACGACAGGGTGGTTAACTTTTTAAGTGAACATTCAAGGGAGCGAGGGAGGGAGGGAGAGAGAGAGAGGGCCACATAAGATGATTTTCGCTCTGTGAAATGTTTATCTTTCACTGTATCAGCTAAAATTAAATAGTTGTTTTTAACTATACAAAAAAATAAAAAGAAGCCACGGGATGATTGATTTCAAAGTGAGAATTCAGGGGGGAAATATTTTTGAAAAAAAGAAAGAGCCACAAAAATGTGTTTACCGTTAAAATGTTTATCTCTCACAGTGTTAGTCAAGTTAAAATATTTAAATTAACTGCACAGTAAAGCGGAAAGGATGGGGTGGTTAACTTTTTCAGTGCAAATTCAGGGAAAAAATACAAGGGGAGGGGAGGGGGATAAATAAAAAAGTTTTGGCTGTGGGAAAAAGTTCACCTGTCACAAGGTCAGCCACATTCAATTAGTTGTGTTAGCAACAGAGAAAGCAGAAACGAAAGGGTAATTAACTTCTTAAGTGAAAATTCAGAAAACATAAACTTTTTAAATTTAAAAAGCCAGTAATAAGTGTTGCCCCCCCCCCCCTTTCCCCCCAGATAGATATTTATCTTTCACAGTGTCAGCTAAACGTAAATAGCTGAGATAACTAGACAGATAGCAGACATGATTGGGTAGTTAACTTCTTAAGTGAAAATTCAGGAAACATACAATTTAAAAAATCATGTGCCCCCCCCCCCCCCCCTACGATTTTATCTTTCACAATGTCAGCTAAATTTAAAAGAGTTCTGTAAACTACACAGAAAATTAATGAGAAAACGACAGGATGGTTAACCTCTAAAGCGAAAATTCAGGAAACATATTACACAAAAAAGAGAGAAAAACAAACAGGTGTCCCCCCTCCCCCCCCCTGCAGATATTTATCTTTCACAGTGTCAACTAAATCTAAATAGCTGCTGACTTAACAACACAAAAAGGGAAAACGAAGGGGGAGGTTTATCTCCAAAGTGAAAGTTGAGATAAAAAGAAAAGAAAACCCACTTCACTATACCCATGGACCAGTTCCAATTAAGGGGTAGGGGTGGGTGGGTCTTTCCCATGACCTTGCTTGCTCCCTGGAATGTGCAGAAAAAGGGTAGGAAGGTAAACATACATACATACGCACGCACGCATATAAACACACTTACACAGGTAAGCCTGATGCAGCATGTGCTTGCATGCTTGGGTATGAAAGTAGATTTACGCACGCGTGTGTGCACACATACATACACAAACATAATGTAAAAACGGTAGAATAGATGCATATGCGTGTACACACACACACACACACACGCCCTCTCTCTCCTCGCGCGCACACACACACACACCAACACACACACACAGCACAACACACACACACACGCACGCACACATAGCACACAGCAAAACACACACATACACACACACACACTTATTATTATTATTTTCCCTATCGTCTAATATCACTTTAAAGTGGAAGGACGTTAAAGCGAGGAACGAACAAACAAAGAAACAAACAAAGAAACAGACAGACAGACAGACAGACAGACAGACAGACAGACAGACAGACAGACAGACAGACACACACACACACACACACACACACACACACACACACACACACACACACACACACACACACACACATTAATACCAGTAGTGAAAAACGCGTTAAATCAAAACAACCTCCCTCATGGGGGATGTTAGGGGCTCTTTCAGTATAGATAGTATCCTCACCTTCTGGAAATTCTGAGCAAAGAATTCCCTCTTTTCTATCCCTCTCTTTGTTTCTGCCTTATTCCTTTACTACCTGTCACCTCCACAATTTTCACTCATATGACAGACAACAATATTTGCTGTCTGAGCGTCCGACGAGGAGGAAGAAGAAGAAGAAAAGAACAAACAAAACACACACACACACCGCGCGCGCGCGCGCGCGGCGCGCGCGCCCCCACACACACCCCTCACCCACAGATGATATTATTTGACCCACTTTCAGACCCCACAAACTACAAACATATTTCTCCCTAAAACACTGACAGTCTCACATATGGAGGAGATTTTCGTCAATTTTCTTCTTCAAGTGTTCCAGTTTTCCTTCAACCCCGTAATTCTTTCACAAATAGTCAACACCTTGGCAAAAATGCGGAATAATAGTGTGTTTTGTGTTGTGTGTGTGTGTGTGGTGTGTGTGTGTGTGTGTGTGTGTGTGTGTGTGTGTGTGTGTGACGAACTCCCACGCAAGAACTGGATACGTGCGCGTGTGCAAATGTGAGACGTATAGAGATAGAGAGACAGGAGAAAGACAGACAAACAGACAGAAGGAGAGAGAGAGAGAGAGAGAGAGAGAGAGAGAGAGAGAGAGAGAGAGAGACAGACAGACAGACAGACAGACAGACAGACAGACAAAGAGAGAGAGAGAGAGAGAGAGAGAGAGAGACAGACAGACAGACACACACACACACAGAGAGAGAGAGAGAGAGAGAGAGAGAGAGAGAGAGAGAGAGAGAGAGTATTGAATCAGGTTGTAAACAGGAGATAAAAGCCCTACTAAATGACTACAAAAAAATGAGAACAAGAAAGTTCAGGAACAAGTTATGCAGAAAAATAAACAAATCCAAGACATGAAAACCACACTCACAAATATTCATAATGCAATACATATCAAACAAACAAAGGCTAAATATCCACGAATAAAAAAAGCTCAAGATATAAACGAAAAATAAAAACAAAAAACGAAAAAAAAAATTAACAGCAGGTTCAACCATCAACTTTGTCAGCATTCTTACCTCCCCTTTTTTCCCTTTAAAAACCCTCGGTAGACAGACTCGAGTTATTTCCCATGCCTTTCACCACAGTTTATGGCTACAACCACGAAGCCTGTAGACCTACCTACCTCACCATACCTGCAGTCCTGAACAGTCTCCTCTCTCCACTACCTGGCCCCTAACCCCTACCTCCTATCTCCTATCTCTCACCTGGCAGTTATTATCAGCTGTTTTTCTCGCAACACCTGTTTCGGATGCAGACACCCCAAAACCATAACTTCTGCCTGCCTGCCTGCTCTGTTTCAGCTTTCTTCTCTCCCTTGTTTTTTTTTTTTTTTTCGTATTTTTTCCCCCGCGGTCTGTTCTTTAAGAGTTCCATGGTTGGGCGATGTTTAGGGTATTAGTGTTGAACACACTGACTAACATGCACCCCTGGGTTTGGACGTATGTTTTCGTTCATTGAACATCTATAACAATCCCTGTGGTAATTTCGGTGCCAGATTTACACACTAAGTAAGTTGAAGGAATATTATGACGATCAAAGATTATTTTCTGTTTCTTTTTATTTGTTTGAGATCTGAAGACAGAATATGGTTTAAATCTAAACTTTCCTCGTGGTTGATTTATCTCTGCATGCATTTTGTTTTTGATAAATTTCAATAATACAGTTAAACTAAAACATACTATGTATCAACTCCTACTCGGCAAAAATCCTTGGAGTCAAGTCTTTTTTGATTCAATGATTTTGAGACAAAATAATCGTAATGTTTCGAAAGAAAAAAAAGACAGAAAAAGGAAAAACCCTTATCACAAAAACTAAAGGAGGTAATACACTCAATAAATCGACACAAAACAGAGACCTAGACAGGGCTTCTCTACATTAAACGTAATTTTTTATCACACAGCAGAAAAAAACATGCCCTTATACTCACAGCGGTTTAACTATCCACTTTTTTCCTCCATCAAGTTTCAACATTAAACAGAGATTCTCCTAGAATAGCAGGACAGACTCACTCTTCTTGTTTCCCACGGTGTGTTGCCAGGTTATGATACAGCCATGAAGACAGTGTCTGACAAGATCTGGAACGATCTTGATGACTTTGCACTCTCCCCCCTCCACCTGCCACCCCCCTCCCCCTTTACCCCCTACCCCCCTCACCTTGCCAATCATTGCCGTGTGCTTTCTTCACCACACCTGTCTCTGAAACAAATTCTCACAAACTCTTACACCCCTCCTCCGCTCCCAACCGTTCCGAAGCAGACTTTTCTTTCATCTGCACTCTTCATGCTCATCATTCGATCTTCCTTGAGGTCCTTCAGTGCACGGTTCAGCGATATCATGATGCTTCTGTTTAAAAAAACACCTTCATAAACCACTATGCTTACAACTGATGTGATGCCGACTCAGAAAATCACCCCCTCCCAAAAAACCCACTACAAAAAACAAAAAACAAACCATAAACATCTTAAAACGATGACAACAAACTAAAGAAAAAGAAAGAAATTTCCAGAGTGGTAACATCATCAGCATCACGTCAGCATAGTTACCTATCTTTTTCCTGAAAACTTCTGCAGACAGAGCATTGTTGTTCCCACGCTTGTCACCAACGATCACTAGCTTATACATACATACAGCCATACATACAGCCATACACTACAGCCATACATACACCATACATACAGCACATACATACATACATACATACATACATACATACATACATACATACATGCATACATGCATGCATGCATGCATGCATGCATGCAGCATGCATACATACATACATACATACATACATACATACATACATACATACATACATACATACATACCTGCTACTACCTACCTACCTACCTACCTACCTACCTACCTACCTACCTACCTACCTACCTACCTACCATCTACCTACCTACCCATCTACCATCTTCCTACCTACCACTACCTACCTACCTACCTACCTACCTACCTACCTACCTACCTACCTACCTACCTCCCTCCTACCCTCCCTCCCTCCCTCCCTCCCTCCCTCCCTCCCTCTGGCAGTTATTATTGTCATCATCCGTTTTTGTTGTTGCACCTGTTTCTGATGCAGACGTCTCCCCATAAACCTACAACCATCTCTTTGTGCTGTTTTTTCCCCCTTCTTCTCTCCTTTGTTCTGAACCATTGTTCTTTTCTTTGTTCCGTCAGTTCATTGTTCAGCATTGTTTTATGACAATTCTTCTGATTATGAGAATATACCTGTATTCCTGGGTCTTCAATTCATATGTTATTTTGATGCGTTTTGCCACACACAAAGTTGAAATTATATGATCGAAGATGTCCGTTTTCATTCTCATAATACTTGGTTCCATTGAAACCAGAAAGTAGGGTATTATGATTATAGATCCTAGATGTTTTTTCTCCATGGGGATGCCGGGGGCCTGTCAGTATAAATAGCATCCCCACTTTCTGGAAATTCTGTGCTTGGAATTTCCCTCTTTTCTGTCCCTCTCTATGTTTCTGCCTTGTTCGTTTTCTTCCTGTCACATCCTTCTCGTCTATTTTCTGCCTTTCTTGGTTCATTCTCCTACCTTTTTTTCCGGAAACACTCAAAAGATTTTCTCTCCCACGCCGAAGTCGGCTGTTCTGGGCCTGACTTGTCAGGTGATTAACAGCAGGCAACTGCATTTTCGCTCATATGACAGATAACAATAGTTGCTGTCTGAGTGTTCGATAAGCCTAACATTTTGAGTATCTTGGACGATTAGTTGCTGAAGAAGAAACAAGTGTTCAAGAAATCACAAAAGAATAGCCCAAGCTATATCCATCTTTATAGAAATGAAAAAATCTTAACGTCAAGATACATATCATTTACTTACTCTAAGAATAAGAATAATGAAGCACTGATATTTCCCATTGTTACGCATGGGCTCAAACAGGGACATTTTATTAAGAGATAAGAGAGACAGAGACAAGAAAAACATCAAAATGCGGAAATTTAGAACGATGGCAAAAATACCAAAACGAGCAAGTCCTCGATTTTAATGAGCCCCAAATGAGTTATTGAAAACAGCCCAAAATTCGTACACTTTCATATTCTGGCCATATAAAGAGACATGATTGTCTGCCTAAAACAGTGCTGACACACAGGGAGAGAGGAAGGAAGGAAAGAGAGGCAGATAGAGGAAGACCCAGACGTCAATGAACAGACAGAGGATGTCACAGATTGGACAGGTAGTAGGCTGGCGAGTGCGTGTTACTGGTCCATGACAGACTTGAGATGCATAGCACATCAACCAGTAATTAGATTCTACCTACTCCATCCATCCATCCATCATCCATCCATCCATCCATCCATCCATCCATCCATCCATCACCGTCCGTCCGTCCGTCCCGTCCGTCGTCCGTCCCGTCCGTCCGTCCGTCCCGTCCCATCCATCCATCATCCATCCACTCCACGTAAAATGAGCCGACCCCTCGTGAACATCCCCCCACCTCTCCGGAAACGACATAATGTGTTCAGATCAATTAAAACATTGGCAAACCAATTCCACAACAAATGTGACATTAGCATCTAGTAAGATAAATATAGGAACTTAAAAAAGGCTTTTAAGTTTAAAAACAAACCGGTTGAAGCATTCACACTTTTTTTCTTCTTCACTTCATCAATTTTTAGCACTAATAATCACAGTTTCTCCTAGCAGACAGACTCTGACTTGTTTCCCACGGTGTGTTGCCAGGTTATGATACAGCCATGAAGACAGTGTCTGACAAGATCTGGAACGATCTTGATGACTTTGCTCTCCCCCCCCCCCCCTCCACCTGCCACCCCCCTCCCCACCTTACCCCCTACCCCCCCTCACCTTGCCAATCATTGCCAGTCTGTTTTCTTCACCCCACCTGTCTCTGAAACAGATTCTCTCAAACACTTATCCCTCCCCACCTCTCCTCCACCTCTCCCTCTCACCTTCTCTCCCCCTCTCCCCACTTCTTTCAATCTTCCCACTTTGAAAGCTTTGCTTTTTTTCCCTTGCACTTCTCAAGTTTATACTTGTGGCTTCGTTCTGGTCTGCGGTCTGCCAGTTAGTTCTTGCATGGTTCAGCACTATCTATGACACATCTTTAATAAAAAAAAACAAAACCTCCACACTAGTGCACTTACAAGTCATTGATGTGCTGCATATGACTTCTTAATAAAAGTACTAATAGAAATAAGGACTTCAAAACGAACTCTCTCTCTCTCTCCTGTGGGGATACTTGGGGTCTATCAGTAAAAGTAGCATCACCCACCTTCCGGAAATTCTGTGCAAGAACTTTCCTCTTTCTATCCCCCTCTTTGTTTCTGCCTTGTTTCTTTTTCTTGCTGTCATTTCCTTCTTTTTTGTCTTTTTTTTCTGCTTTCTTGATTCATTCTTCCCTGCCTTTTTTGTTCCGGAAAGACTTCAAAATAACAATTCTCTCCCAGCCAAAGTCAAATGCGCTGGGCTTGACTTGTGAGGCGCTTAACGGCAGCGCAACCAATTTCACTCATTGACTGACAACATATTTGCAGTATGAGCGTTCCGCGATGTAGAAGAAAAATAACCCTATTCTTAAGTCAGAGGTAAAAATGGAAGAGTGAAAAAGAGATTACCAACTAACTCCATTGTTCTGATAGTTTGTTCTTGTTTTCTTTTATTGTTTTTATTTAAAATTTGGAAATGACAAAAATGGTTAAAGAATAAATTCAAATAGAGAAGTCTTGAAAACCATGAACGTGATTAAGGTATAACAAGGCAAATGTTATATTATGGTGAATTTTTGTTTTTAAATACAATTTGATGATCAGTAGCAGTCTAAGATTAGGCTGAATACAGGCGCTTTGATTTTTTTCTTCAAGTTCAGTGATTTCTCATTCCATGTAACCCCTCCTCCTCCTCTTCGTTCTTGTTCTTGTTCTTCTTGTTCTTCTTCTTTCTTCTTCTTCTTAAATGTGTGACAAATGTCTGTTCATCCTGAAATCGTCACGAATTAACAAAAACACACTGCAAAAACCCAAACATAAAAAACCCAAACTCAGAAACACTAGAAAAAAGATATTACAGCTGTTAATATTCACGGAACAACATTACATCACCATGGTTTAACCAGAAAGTTTCACTCACTTTGCCACTTTTCCACCTTTCACTTGAAGTCCCGGCAGACAGAATGCTGCTGGGTTCGTTCCCACGCCTGTAGCCTGCCTCCCTACCTCCCCACAGCATCAGAAAGAGCAGCAGCAACAGCCGTGAAACCGGTGCATCATCCATACATCTTGAAATCTGAACACGTTTCCTCCTCTCTACCTGCACCCCCCCTCCCCTTATCCCCCTTCCCTCCCCCTCCTCCCACTCACCAGGAAATCGTTATCAGATGTTTCCTTCGCTACTACACCTGTCGTTCATATGAATTCTTCAAATCCATTATCTTTCTTCTTCCTTCTTTTCCTACTTTCAGTCTTCTCTTCTCTAACAGTGTTGCATTTTTTCTTCATATCATGACTGAATAATATTTTTCATTCTTAAACAGGAGCTATGTATCCGTTATATTCATACAAGAAATCAATCCCTCCCGTAACAAGTTTAGTTTTAGTTTAATTTGCGTTCCTTCATATGACAGAACAATATTTGTCATTTTAGAGCAGAAGACACTTTCCATAACACGTAAATCACTTTGTATGTTGTTGTTGTGCGTTCCCCAGCTGAACACTCTGGGGGTCATCCAGAATGTGCACTCTGACTCACCTCATCCCACCTGGGAATCACTGTGAGATTGAAATTACACTGAATGAGAAGTTTGCGTGTATGACTGTTTTCAAGTACCTCGCCATACAGACAGCTATAGTTACGTTGAATTAAGAGTGTGCAAAAACTCTTTCGTAGAGTTTTGTCCCATGAAACATTCTTCCAAGTAATTATGTCCCATGAAACATTCTTCCATGTAATTATGTCCCATGAAACATTCTTCCATGTAATTATGTCCCATGAAACATTCTTCCATGTAATTATGTCCCATGAACATTCTCCATATATGTCCATGAAACATTCTTCCATGTAATTATGTCCCATGAACTTCTCCAGTATTATCATGAAACATTCTTCCATATGTTAAATTATGTCCCATGAAACATTCTTCCATGTAATTATGTCCCATGAAACATTCTTCCAGTAATTATGTCCCATGAAACATTCTTCCAGTAATTATGTCCATGAAACATTCTTCCATGTATTATGTCCATGAAACATTCTTCATGTAATTATGTCCATGAATCTCCTTAATTATGTCCCCCATGAAAAGAACTAACAGTCATGTATTGTTCTCAAAGTATCTTTGAAAATTACATTCAGAAATGAGATAAGAATGATCACCATGACAGCTGTGCACACACACACACACACATACGCACACGCACGCACGCCGCACACACACACACACACACACACACACACACACACACACACACACACACACACACACACACACACACACACACACTGTGAAACAGACTGCCAGCACACACACTAAGATCATCAAAACCACATCAAGCATATCCCACATATTTCCCACCAGGACATCTATTGCTTCCACACTCTTTAATCACATTATTTTCCAAGCCCTCACATTATTTGCTGCCTCTGCCGTGAAAGAAATCTTCTCCTAGGAGTTCAGCATGGTTTTGTAACAGTTCCATAAGCAAAAACTCTCACCATTGGTAAATTCGAGGCTGTAGCCAGGAACAAAAAAAGCATGAGTCTTTCCCCTGTTTTTCTCATCACTAGTTTCAAAATTATTTTCTAATGTGCCACGCCACAGGAAACAGAAAAAAATATAGTAGGCAAAGTTAGATGCTCCTCTATCACATAATTATTTAAAAGTCAAATATCTAAATTTACAGATTCATTCCCGAAAAGAGAGATAATGAAATTGGTGGTTTTACTACCTAACTAGCAAAAATTATGGAATATCAGTTCACAACACCCATTGAAAAGTTCCAAAGAATGGTTATGACGGATTTTTCCCATGGTCTTTTCTGTTGCACTGAATGATTAATAACAAGTATGTTCTGCGCTTATGTTCACATACATGGGGCTAACCTGAATCCTCTTCCTCAGCCCTTTGTCATGCATGCTAGCATGTGCACATATACGCACACATATACACATACAGTACATGTGAAAAGAAGAAGAAGAAGAAGAAGAAGAAGAATGAAGAAGAAGAAGAAGAGAAGAAAAGAAGAGTAACACACACTTACACACACACACACACGCACACACGCACACACACACACAAACACACACAAAACACACACACACACACACACACACACACACACACACACACACACACACACACACACACACACACACACACACACATTAGAGAGAAACTGTCAGGTACACATATGGTTTTTGTTACCGTGTGACATGACAAACCTGGTACATATTATTTTTCCTGTCTGCCAAGCAATCACACAACACACACCAACACACACCACACACACACCACACACACACACACACACACACACACACACACACACACACACACACACACACACACAAACGGGAGCGTGCTCACGGCACACACACACACACACACACACTCACACACACACACACGAGTCCACATGTGTTAAAAGCATCCCTGTCATACAGAATCACAGCTAAAAGAAATAGAGCTCTTTTGAGAGAGAGAGAGAGAGAGAGAGAGAGAGAGAGAGAGAGAGAGAGAAGAGAGAGAGAGAGAGAGAGAGAGAGAGAGAGAGAGAGAGAGAGAAGAGAGAGAGAGAGAGAGAGAGACAGAGCAGAGAGACAGAGAGAGAAACAGAGAGACAGAGAGACAAGAGAGAAAAACAGGACAGAGGAGACAGAGAGACAGACAAAACAGACAGACGGACAGAGAGACAGACATACAAACAACAGACACAGACACACAACATACAACACAGACACAACACACAAGACACAGACACACACACACACACACACACACACACACACACACACACACAGACACACACACACAGACACAGACACACAACACACACACACACACAACACACACACACACACACACACACCCCCTTCGGATGAGACTATAAACTGAGTCCCCGAGTGCAACCCACGCAGAACATCTTGAGCACACGTTAAAAGCTGTTCTGCTTTTCGTAAGAGTAGGCCATCGTGTGCCAGTGGGAACAGATGACAAGAATTACACTACTGCATACACACAGGGACTGGATGTAAAAAAAACACATGGAGTGCTTATTCCATTATCCTTGATATGAAAGAATAAAAAAAAAAACACACACACACACACACACACACACACACACACACACACACACACACACACACACACACACACACACACACACACACACACACAGAGGAAACATACAGTCAGCGCAGAAAAAATACAGAGGAGAAGAGAAGAAAGGGCAAACACAACAGGCACACAGTACACAGTCATGTCATGTATATAGAACAGACATGGAGACAGAGATAAGAGGCCGTTGAACTATAAATACATGTGGGAAAATCATTTAGCAGACAGACAGACAGACAGACAGAAAAGAATCAGTCAGCAGCACTATTGTTTCTGCAGGGGTTAATGGAAATGCTGTTGACCATTCTTCTCTCCAACAAAACAGGTGGGGCAACTTTCTTTCTGGGCTCAAACTGGGGCGACGAGGGGGAACGAAGAAAACAAATCCCCCAGATCCCTGATTCCTTCTCCATGCACGTACCACGTAGCACGTGCAACTTGTTATCCTCCCTGTGACCTGGTTCTGTTGGGTTCGTGATATGGGAATATTGTTTGACCTTTCTGCCAGATGAAAGGTTACACAAAGCACTGGTTAAAAAAAAAGTTGGCATGTTTGAACATGGCTGTGGGGGAACAGAGACACACAGAGGTAGATACTGGCTTGTACATAGGCACATGTGCTCGTGTGAGACAAGGAAAAACAAGAAGAAGAAGAAGAAGAAGAAGAAGAAGAAGAAGAAGAAGAAGAAGAAGAAGAAGAAAAAGAAGAAGAAGAAGAAGAAGTGATGATGATGATATGATGATGATGATGATGATGATGATGATGATGATGATGATGATGAGAAGAAGAAGAGAAGAAGAATTGTGAAGAAGAAGAAGAAGAAGAAGAAGAAGAAGAAGAAGAAGAAGAAGAAAAGAAGAAGAAGAAGAAGAAGAAATAGAAGAAGAATGAAGAAGAGAAGAGAAGAAGAAGAAGAAGAAGAAGAAGAAGAAGAAGAAGAAGAAGAAGAAGAAAAGAGAAGAAGAAGAAGAAGAAGAAGAAGAAGAAGAAGAAGAAGAAGAATTGTAAAGAAGAATGCAAAGACAAGAACTGCCAAGAAGAAGAAGAAGAATTGCAAAGAAGAAGAAGAAGAATTGCAAGAAAAGACAAAAAGAATTGCAAAGAAAAAGAAGAAGAAGAATTGAAAAGAAAAGAAGAAGAAGAAGAAGAAGAAGAAGAAGAAGAAGAAGAAGAAGAGAAGAAGAAGAAGAAGAAGAAAGAAGAAGAAGAAGAAGAAGAAGAAGAAGAAGGAAAGTTACAGTATCAAAGAAAAGGAAGAAGATGGTGATAAACAAAAGGAAGGGAAAAGGTTGATGAAGAAAAAGAACAAAAACGAAGAAGATGAATGAGAAAAAGAACTCTCTGAAATTCAAGAAGAAGGAAGAAGAACAACAAAAAAGAGGATGACATCAGAAACAGATGGTGAGGGGAAGGTAAAGAAAGAGAAAGAAAGAACAGCCCCAATGTATTAAACTCATCACCTGCAAACTAAACAAGCCTGCCTTCCCACGCTCTCTGTGAATAGACCCTGACACCCATACTCTTTACTCTAGCAACTTCCCCCATCACACCTACCCTATCCCTCCTCCCCTTCTCAGTTTGCATGTACCCCAGGTAAAAAATAAAGACAACACAGCAAAATTCTGCCCTCTTCTGAGCACCTTGAGCCAAAACACCTCAGATGAGTATATCACGTAAAACATCAAACAGTGTGGTGTTGCTTGCATGTTTGTATGTTGCTTTTTTGTTTTTACTGCTCCCTGTCTCTGTCTCTCTCTTTGTCTGCCTCTTTGTGTGTTGTGTGTGTGTGTGTGTGTGTGTGTGTGTGTGTGTGTGTTGTGTGTGTGTGTGTGTGTGTGTGTGTGTGAGTGTGTGTGTGTGTGTGTGTCTCTCTCTCTCGTCGTCTCTCTCTCTTTTTGTGTACTGAGTGCTAGCTACTCTCTCTCTCTCCTCTCTCTCTCTCTCTCTCTCTCTCTCTCTCCTCTCTCTCTCTCTCTCTCCCCCCTCTCTCTCTCTTTCTCTCCCCCCCCCCCTCTCTCTCGCCCCCACCCTCTCTCTCTCTCTCTCTCTCTCTCTCTCTCTCTCTCCTCTCTCTCTCTCTCTCTCTCTCTCTCTCTCTCTCTCTCTCTCTCTCTCTCTCCCCCTCTCTATCTCTCTTATCTCAGCTCAGCTCAACTTCACCACACACAGCTTCATCAAGGATCATCCTGCTGCCCTCCAAGAGCTGCTAGTTTGCTGGAGCTGTCAGCGTCAAGATGCCATGAGGCTGCATCCCTGAAGAGACCCTGACACTTTATTAACAATCTTCAGGGAGAATGGCACCACAATGTTGCATGCTTTATCCTCTTTCCAGCCTTTAATTCAGCATCAACACATCAAGGTAGGTGCCAACAAAGAGCTAACAGCCTGGCAGACTCCACCTACTTTTTATTCACTGTCATCAACTTTTGAGCTCTGCGTGTTTCATTCTAGGGGATCAGCTGTGTCAGTCATGACATCCCTTCTTCTTTCAGATCCTGAGGAGTCATTCAGGCACAGCACTGAAACTTTCACATGGTCTCAAGCATAATTCAGAACCTGATACAGCCCATCTCCCCTGAGTCTCAGGTTGACTGCTGTATTGTATGTCATCAATGCCACACCTGGCTGACCTGTTGTAAACACATGGATGGGTTTTTGGATGACTGCATAAGCTGTTGTTATGCACTCACAAACAGGACCTCAGTTGACTGTCTCCAGCCATGGCAGTCAAAAACTGACAATCCAGTTTCTGTAGAAGAAAGCAAAGCATCTCCCTATGTCCAGTCAGATGACTAAACCAACAATCCAGTTACTCAGAAAACGCATTAAACATAGCTATAGACAGAAACCTGAAATAGTATGGTCATGTAGCAAGATCAGACATCCTTTCAAAAGATCATTGCTTGCAAGGCAGTGTAATTAAAAATGCATTAAGGTTAATCATGCTGGGTATTTACACAACAGGACATATTATATAGCTTTCACTTTGTTTAAATCAGGCATTCTTTCCATGCCACACTAGTGTCTCTGTCAGTTCAGCCATAAAATTAATGTTTCCCCAAGAATTCCTCATGGTTCTCGTTCCTGCCCATCTTTCCCATTACAGACTTCAAAGAACTCTGGTGATCACCTAACTGCATGGTACAGAAGAAAAAGAAAAAAATCTGGCACTGTGAGATGTTTATCTTTCAGAGTGTGAGCTAAATGTAAAATCACAGCTTTCCAAGAACGAACACTGAATGGGTGGTTTTACTTCCTAACAAGCAAAACCAGAGAAAACGTTAATTTACAACACTGATGGAAAAGATACAACAAAACATGAGTGGGGGGATTTTTACCATAGCCTTTCCTGTTTCACTGAATGATAGAACAGGCATGTGCTCATGTAAAGATGCATGGATTTGTGTGAGCCCCTTTCCTCCCTCAACATTTAGGTATACAGTAGGAGGAAGGTGAATGGACTGAAAAGGCATGAAATGAGAGAGAGAGAGAGAGAGAGAGAGAGAGAGAGAGAGAGAGAGAGAGAGAGAGAGAGAGAGAGAGAGAGAGAGAGAGAGAGAAGAGAGAACACTGAACACTGAAATGATTTAATGTACATTGGCCTTGGACCACAATACATTGGCTGGGCTTGGGATGTACCAATACGTTCTTTCATATCATTTATGAAACAAATGCACAAATAAGACATGATTTATCACTGATGAAAAAAGAAAAGAAAAACACACATTTACTCTTTTTCCTGATTACAAACCTCAAATCAACCATAACCTAATCACATAAAGAGAGAGAGAGAGAGAGAGAGAGAGAGAGAGAGAGAGAGAGAGAGAGAGAGAGAGAGAGAGAGAGAGAGAGAGAGAGAGAGAGAGAGAGAGAGAGAGAGAGAGAGAGAGAGAGAAGAAGAAGAAGAAGAAGAAGAAGAAGAAGAAGAAGAAGAAGAAGAAGAAGAAAAGAAGAAAATATATAGACAGAAACAAAAAGTGTAATACTACTAAAAAAAATGTGAAGTTTCTGCCACAGAATTTCCAGGTGGGGGTGTGATTTATACTGAAAGAAAGAATCTTCTGGCATCCCATTGGTAGGAGGATGAAGGGGGAGGGGGTGGTAGAAGAAAAAACAGACGAAAAATGGAGGTGGAAAGAAAGAGAGAGAGAGAGAAATAGAGAGAAGAGAGAGAGAGACAGACACAGAGAAAGACAGAGAGAGAGAGAGAGATAAAGACAGACAGACAGGCAGTGATACAAAAAACAGATCAAGCATATGGAAAACCCACACTGAGAGCTTAGAAAGCAAAAAAGAAAGTGAAGAAGGAGGAAAGAAACAAAAAGAAGAAGGAAAGGAACAAAGAACATAGCATTACAACAACAAGGAGACAGAGGTCAATGCACGATGAATTCATGTGGGAAAATCATTTAGCAGACAGACAGACAGACAAAGGATCAGTCCCCAACACTGCTGTTTCTGCAGGGGTATGATGGAAATGCTGTTGACCATTCTTCTCTCCAACAAAACAGGTGGGGCAACTTTCTTTCTGCCCTCAAACTGGGGCGACCAGGGGGAACCAAGGAAAACAAATCCCTCCCCAGATCCCCTGATTCCTTCTCCATGCACGTACCACGTAGCACGTGCAACTTGTTATCCTCCCTGTGACCTGGTTCTGTTGGGTCATGGTGTGTGAATATTGTTTGACCTTTGTGAGAGATGAAAGGTGACGCAAAGCATGATAGAAAAAACAGTTGGCATGTATGGAAGTTGGCAGGAAGCAGGGAGGAGGAGGAGGAGGGGGGGGGGGGTCACTAGATGTCTAGACAGCCAAACAGAGGCAGATGCATGCACACACACAGAGTGGCATGTGGGGGAACAGACAGGGAGAAAAACAAAGAAAGAAGAAGGAGGAGGTGGTGGTGGTGGAGAGAGAGAGAGAGAGAGAGAGAGAGAGAGAGAGAGAGAGAGAGAGAGAGAGAGAGAGAGAGAGAGAGAGAGAGAGAGAGAGAGAGAGAGAGAGAGAGAGAGAGAGAGAGAGCACACATTCGGTTTCATCCTCTTACATAATTTTTTAAAAAGTTAATTGAATTTTAAATAAAATGAACAAAAGAAGAAGAGTTACAAATGAAAAGTAATTTAAATTGTGCAGAATAAAAATAATTGTGAAGAGGAACTGCAAAGAAGAAGAAAAAGATTGCTAAAATAGAAGAAGAAAGAAAGAAAGAAAGAAGAAGAAGATGAGGAGGAGGAGGAAGGAGGAGGAGGAGGAGGAGGAGGAGGAGGAGGAGAGGAGGGAAAAAGAAGAAGAAGAAGAAGAAGAAGAAGAAGAAGAAGAAGAAGAAGAAGAAGAAGAAGAAGAAGAAGAAGAATTACGAACAAAAAGAATAGCGAAGAAGAACTGCAAAGAAGAAGAAGAAGAAGAAGAAGAAGAAGAAGAAGAAGAAGAAGTAGTAGTAGTAGAAGAAGAAGAAGAAGAAGAAGAAGAAGAAGAAGAAGAAGAGAAGAAGAAGAAGAAGAAGAAGAAGAAAACAACAACAACAACAACAACAACACCAACAACAAGTGCAACAAGTTCAAAAACGAAACTGAAAAAGCACCCATACAAACAAGACGGGACCTCAACGAACAAGAACAGCAACTAAAAACGATCAGAAAAATGATGAAACAGAAGATGCTGACGACAGCAACATATGGCAAAAGGGAGAGAACAGCCTCACCATCCCCACCATCCCCAGCAGCAGCAGCAGCAGCATCACCAGGAAGCTAAACAAAGCTCCGTTCCCACGCCCTCGCTGAATAGACCCTGACACTACAGCCCTTCACTGTAGCATCTCCCCTCCCCCCTATAAACATGTACCCCAGGTAAAAAAGACAACAGGGGAGATGTTGACTTTACCTCCCTTGTTTTAGATATATCACACACACACACACACACACACACACACACACACACACACACACACACACACACACACACACACACACACACACACACACACACACGCAGAACACAGACACCACACGCACGCCCGCACGCACGCACCCACACACACACACACAACACACACACATACACACAACATACACACAACACACACACACACACACACACACACACACACACACACACACACCACACACACACACACACACCACACACACACACACACACACACACACACACACACACAACCCACACACACCTCTTAGCTGAATATCTACAGGGTGAAGGAGCGAACAACGTTCTATTTCTTTGTGTTTATGTATGTAGGGTTTGATTTTTAAAAAAAAATATTGTATTTTTTTTGCTTGTTTCGTCTTCTTGCATTAGTGTCTTCTTCTTCTGTCTGTCTGTCTGTCTGTCTGTCTGTCTGTCTGTCTGTCTGTCTGTCTGTTTCTGTCTGTCTGTCTGTCTGTCTGTCTGTCTGTCTTCTGCTCTCTCTCTCTCTCTCTCTCTCTCATCTCTCTCTCCTCTCTCTCTCTCTCTCTCCTCTCTATCTCTTCCTGCTCTTCCCAACACTTCATCCTTATTGTGTCTACGGCTCCTGCTTCCACATCTCTTATTGCAGTCCCTGTAAGCTGCCAGTAGTAGTAAACTCCTCTCAGGCCACCAGACAGAGACAGCCCTGCACTGATGCTGGAACCTCAGAGTACAATGACTCCACAGCGGTACATACTTTACTCTCTTGTCATTGTTTTTTTTTTTCTCCTTCTGCTTCGTCTGTTTTCTGAAACATTTGCTAAATAATAGTTGTTGTTTTTTTGTGTTTTTTTTTTTTTAGAGAGGCCATTGGATCTTGTTCATGGTCTTATATCAACGTCTTTTGTCTTTTTTTGTGTTTTTTGGTTTTTGATTGTTTTTAAGCTGACGTCAGCAGATATTTACAATATTCCTAAAGACCTTGGCTTTATGTACAGTTCCCCCAGTTCACTCATCTGTCGATGGGTACCTGCCCTCTTTAGGGTCAGTGAAGGTATAGCAGCGAAGGAGAGGAGATGGACGCCGCCCTCAATATGCTGGTCTCTAGTTTAAAGAAGCTGAGGTTTCTGATGCCTTGCTCCCCAACGGCCACATGGGTTATGGGAACACCTTAGTAGTGAACCAATATACAGGCTGATGGTTTGGTGTTCATAATTCATTGGTGAGAATTTTCAATATTATATATTTTAGTGTCTTGCAATTCCACAATTTCCATGGCTCGACTGGTTCATTCCATTTCCACCGTCTTGTTTCCATGTCAAGCATACATACTACAAGAAAAAAACACACCGGCATCCTGAAAATCAGAATGCAGCTACCTAAATGATGGGAAAAAACGCTTGCACACACAAAATCTCACCATTGGTCAATTTGGGAGCTCTAGCCGAGGAATAATAAAAAAAAAGGTACCAGAAGATTTCAAGCAACTATAGCAACATTATCACACAGTCCCTGGCCACTTTACTTACTACATCAATAACAACTGACAAAGCTGCGACCTTGGCCAGGAGGTATAGCAGACATACATACATACACACCACTCCACTATAATACACCGAGAAGTTTTTCCCCACAAATTCTGAGTGTAAGTGTCTACAGGTAGGAGGAGACAGATAGGGCCTGCTGTAAGATAGATGGAATCAGCCGATAACACAGACGTCAGACGTCGGGAAAGTCACAATGTGATTCTCCCTGTATCCGTCTCTGTGTCGTCTGTCTGTCTTCTGTCTGTCTGTCTGTCTGTCTGTGTCTGTCTGTCTGTCTGTCTTCTGTCTGTCTGTCTGTGTCTGTCTGCTGTCTCTCTGTCGTGTCAGTGCTGTGTGTGTGTGTGTGTGTGTGTGTGTGTGTGGTCTGTTGTCGTCTGTCTGTCTGTCTGTCTCTCTTCTGCTTGGGGTCATACTGGGTTCAACAGGGAACATGATACTGCTGCTGCTTCCAGTGGCGAAGAAAAAAAACGGCAGGAAAGAGAAGAAAAAAGGGATGGAAAACAGGTGATAGAGATAGAGAGAGGGCTGAATAAAGCTCGCTCTCTGTCTGTCTGTCTGTCTGTCTGTCTGTTCTGTCTGTCTGTCTGTCTGTCTGTGCTTCTGTCTGTCTTCTGTCTGTCTGTCTGTGCTTGTGTGTTGTGTGTGTAAAGAGTGTCAAAAGAAAGAGAGAAGAAAGAAAGAAAAAAGAAAGAGAGAGAGAGAGAGAGAAAGAGGAAGAAGAGAGAGAGAGAGAGAGAGAGAGAGAGAGAAGAGAAGAGAGACAGACAGAAGCAGACAGACAGGACAGACAGACAGCAGACAGACAGACAGACAGAACAGACAGACAGACAGACAAAGAGGATACAAGATGTATAATTTTACATTTAAGGTCAAACATGGAACCTACTTTTCTTGGCAGTTCCGTTACAGGCCTGAAACAAACAAAGGGGATAAAAGAAAGAAAGAATTAGAAAGGGACAAAAAGCAAAAATCCACATATCCAGACAGCCTGATTCACAGATATAACAAAAAAACCTGAAAAAAAAAAACCACCCAGAAACAATCCACACAAATCAAACAAAAAAAATCCAAACACACACACAGATAACAAACATGAATGGAAACAAGCATAATATATCCCCGCCTCTTCGTGTTACAAAAAAACCCCCCACTTCAGATGACAAAAGAAGCCAAAAAAACACAAAAATAAACAACAAATAACAACAGAGGAAAAAGCATACACCATCAAAACAAAACACAAAAAAAATCAACAAAAGAAAAAAAAACATACACAGACACCATCAAAAACAATAAACAGCTAATATTACCACTGTCTTAAAGCAAACACATCAACAGGGAAAACACACACCATCAAAATATTAAACACAAAAACCAAAAAAAACAAAACAACAAAGGCAGAAGAAGACACAGACACCATCAAAAAACAAGCAAACAACTAAAACCATACCACCACTGTCTTAACAAACACATCAACAGCAAAACTTGGGGGCACAGAAAACTAAGGCGAGAACTCAAGAACTTGTTTGTCTAAATACTCCCCGAAAATCAACACCACAGCAAGTCACGCACGCACGCACGCACACACACACACACACACACACACCACACAAACACACACACACACCGCACACACACACACGCACAAACACACCCCACGCACATACGCACGCACGCCCACATATACACACGCACGCACGTACGCACACACACGCACGCGTGCACTAATGAACTACACATGGTACCAGTTAAAATGGAAAGCCGTTCAAATGGATCTCTCTCTATGTTTGTGTGTCTGTTTCTTTGTCTGTCTGTCTGTCTTCGCTCTCTCTTTCACACAAGCACGCATCGCGCGCGCAGCACACCACACACACACACACACACACACACACACACACACACACACACACACACACACACACACACACACACACGAGAGAGAGATTTGATTTATTCTTTTATATCGAGGATAATGGAATAAGCACTCTTGTGCTTTTTACATCCAGTCCCCGTGTGTATACAGTTTTGTAAATGTCTGTTCCCACCGGCACACGATGGCCTACAGAGAGAGAGAGAGAAGAGAGAGAGAGAGAGAGAGAGAGAGAGAGAGGAGAGAGAGAGAGAGAGAGAGAGAGAGAGAGAGAGAGAGAGAGAGAGAGAGAGAGAGAGAGAGAGAGAGAGAGAGAACGCACACATGAACATTTTTTTTTTAAGAATGAATAAAATAAATAATAATTGTTTTCTGTGCGGTTCAAGACCACTTTCCTATCTTTATGTATACATTACACACACACATGCACACACAGACGAAGGCAATTAAGGCATAAGCAGGTCTGCACTTGAAAGTTGACCTAGGAGATCGTAAAAATCCCTACCCTTATTTCACCAGACGACGCCAAGATTGGAACCCATGAACTTCATGGACCCATGGGACTGAAGTCAAACGGTCTTAACCACTCAGCTGTAGCATCCTTAGAGTTAGATATCTGGAGAGTAACACAAATATCAAGCCACCCATAGACCAAACTCTGTTCCTCCTCCCCTTTATCCTTATCATACATATACATTTACACATACACACAGGTGAAGTCGTGAGAGGGAGAGAAAACGGGGGAAAAATAGGGGGATAAGTGTGTGTGTGTGTGTGTGTGTGTGTGCGCGCGCGCGCGCGCGCGCGTGTGTGTGTGTGTGTGTGTGTGTGTGTGTGTGTGTGTGGTGTGTGTGTGTGGAGAGAGTGAGAGAGAGAGAGAGAGAAGAGAGAGAGAGAGAGAGAGAGAGGAGAGAGAGAGAGAGAGAGAGAGAGAGAGAGAGAGAGGAGAGAGAGGAGAGAGAGAGAGGAGAGAGAGAGAGAGAGAGTTTTAAAAGCCTTACATAAAAAATGAAGCTAAAAAAGACAAAGTTACCAAGCACAGTATATATTTTTCTGTTTAAAATAAAAATTAAACAAAGTTGCTCATTTGTCTCGTTTTAGTAAATGTTCGGTTTGTAGCAATACATCGGCAAAGACGAAGTGGGATCTATCAAACTCTTTGCCATCCCCGAGTCAGAATGCGGCTACCTAAAGGTGGATTCAAAAAGTCGCATACGCAAAATCTCACCCTCGCTGAATCTCGGACCCAGAGTACTAGCCGAGGAACAACCCCCCCCCTCCCCGAAAATAAACCACAACAAAACAAACCCAAACAAACAGAGAAACAAAACCTACGCCGTTTCCAGAATGTTTGCCTAGTTGCCCCCACGTGAAAAAACAATAAATTTATCAAGATTAGAACTATTTCCTAAGATTGTGACATTTATAAAATAAAAAAAAAGAAGAAGAAATAATCTTAGATTCCATTTTACAAATTTCAGAACACTTAAGTGGAACACTAAGTGGAACACATAAAACTGGGTACATTCCTTTTGTTTCCATTGAATCATAAAATCAAAACCGGAACATGGAATCTGTCAACAAATTGAAAAAAAACTTCAATATTACTTTGTTTTGCCATGTGTGGACAGCCAAACTTTAAAATGACGTCAGGTGACGTTAATACTTAACAGAAGCAACACTGAAGATTGACACCAGTCTGGATCAATCAGTTCGTATTGTTTTTATGAATGTGAAATCGTTTTCTGACAATATTACAGACAAAATAATAACTAGAGATTTACTCATATTGTGAACGTTTTCTGTTTTTGTTCCTGGGCTACCTTTCGTAGCAGAAGGTCATTTAACTATAACTCCTCAAGAGTCGTCAAGCACTAAACCCTGCAGTCGATGTGACAAAGCATCAACAGGCAACCGTGTTAAAAAAGCAACAACACAAAGTGCGCACACAAAAACATCTAAATTACTGAACACTCAATGTAGGCTATACCCTGTGTTCAAAAGCACAAAATGATATGCAAAACCAGTATCATAAAACACTGGGCTGGGCAGACAGTAATTAAAGAAGAAGAAGGAAAAAAAAGATTAAACACTCACTTTGGGTGTCGTCACTCACTAAATTAATGCACAGTTGGTGGGTTAAAGCTACCAGTATGCAGCCGCGGTTCTAAAACACCATGTGGGCACACGGTGTATCAAAGAAAGGGGAAAAAAACCAGTGTTAAAAAAATACTAAGTCCCCCATGGAGATACCGGGGGCCTGTCAGTATAAATGGTATTCCCGCTGTCTGGAAATTCTGTGCTGGGAATTCCCTCTTTTCTATCCCTCTCTTTCTTTCTGCCTTGTTCCCCTTTTCTTCCTGTCACATCCTTCTTGTCTATTTTCGGTCTTCTTGATCCATTCTCCTGACTGTTTTTTTTTCTACAAAGGCTTTAAAAGATAATAACAATGCTCCCTTATGCCAAAGTCGGATGCACTAGGCTTGACTTGTCAGGCGCTTAACAACCCATTTTCGTTCATATGACAGACAACAAAAATTGCTGTGTGAGTGTGTGTAGAGAAAGAAGTAACATCATGTGAGCAAACGGTGTTTCAAAAACAGGGAGGGAAACCAGTGTTATAAAACACCAACTTGGCCCAGGCCAAAAGCCGTGTCAGTTATTGATGTCAGCTAATTGCCAAGGCCTACACTAAAATGTTGTTATGTTGTGAAACGCTGTATTGAGATTGCCTTCAGCCATGACCAGCTCTTGCACTCTCTTTCAAAGGAGGAAAAAATCGTCTGAAGTCGGAGTATGACTGCCTATATGGAGAGGTACTTAAAAAAACAGTAATACACACAAATTTCTCATTCAGTGTGCAGTTTCAGTCTCACAGTGATTCCTAGTTGGGATGTAGTGAGTCAGAGTGCACATTCTGGGTGACAGACCGCGGAGTGTTAAGCTGGGGAACGCACGAACGAACAAACAACAACAACAGCAACGAGAACAACAGCAGCAGCAGCAGCCACAACAGCAACAAAAATAACAACAGCAACAACAAAAACAACAATAACAACAGCAACAACAACAGCAGCAGCAACAACAGCAGCAGCAGCAACAAAACAACAACAACAACAGCAGCAACAACAACAAAAACAACAAATTAAAAATTCAAAATACGTTATTATCTCCAAAACAGAGAAATTCCGGTGGGTTACAAGCCATATATATATATATATATATATATATATATATATATTATATATATTATATATATATATATATTATATATATATTTTATATATATTATATATATATATATATATATATCCACACAAAATAACATCGATATAGCTCAACACGGGTTCTGAATATCGACACGCACTCATCACAGCGCAAAGAGCAACAACAGCAGCCACAACAACACCCCTCCCCACAACCACCACCACCAACAACAACAACAACAACAAACGCCAAGCGGGCACACGGCGTTAGAAAGGTCGATGCAATGAACTAACTCCCCATCCTCAATGGCAACCTGTTATGTTGAAACCTAGGGTGGCACCCAACTGATGAACTAATCTGACGTCAAACGGAAAGGGATGGGATGGGGAGAATTAATGAAGCATCTAAGAAAGAGGGAGGGGGGAGGGCAAAAGGGGGGGGGGGGGCGGGCAGACATCGCCTCACTCCCCCTCCCCCTAAGTTTTTGCCTACCTTAATGGTGGGCAAAAAAAAGTAAAATCT
>CM060319.1:70437673-70440173 GCA_030674155.1 Stramonita haemastoma
TGGCTCGTATAAGTATTTTTACATTGCAATGTAACACTGCAATATTTTAGTTTTACTACACCATTTTTTGTTAATACAACACATACCAGTTTGTACCTAAAATCCTTCCGAAATTCCAAAACAGACGACAAACATGAATTTCAATAATCCTTACATTAATCACAACATCCAGCTAATCAGTAACGACAATACCACAGCGGTGGCCTCATTAAAAACATCCCGGATAAGAAAAGCACTGGTGCGGGGTGTGCTTTAGTGGGTGACCTGCACACACCGACGTTAATGGCTTCCTGTGCACTGCAAGCCCTAAGATAAACGGCAGAAGAAAGTTTTTAATGGGGTTTTGTATCCACCTGGCAAGATTCGTGGCGTGGGAACTATCTATACCTGCGCTGCTAGAAGACATAAATGTGAAATGATGGTTTATACAGGAATGTATTTTTTTTTCGCTTTGAGGAAAATGAATTATTGAGATTGTGAGGAATTTCTTTTTTTCATGTAACTGTCAGGGTCTTTTTATTTCTTATTATTTTTTGTAAGCTCGGATAAAAAAAAAGTACAAAAGACAAACGTTAATTTTTTTTTCTATTTTAAAAATTGTTATTTCATTCTTTTATATCGAGGATAATGGGATAAGCAATCACATGCCTTTTTTTATTTTATTTTACATCCAGTCCCCGTGTGTATACAGTTATGTAAATGTCATCTGTTCCCACCGGCACACGATGGCCTACTCTTACGAAAAGCGGAACAGGATTTAACATGTGCGCAAGATGTTCTGCGTGCGTTCGCGCACGGGGCCTCGGTTTATAGTCTCAACCGAAGGACTTTAGGGGAGAGTGGAGTCAGCACTGATGTTAACTCCAGGGGAAAAATCCCCTCGAACGGGAATCGAACCCGGGTCGTCAAATTGCGAGCGAAATGTTCTAACCACTAGGCTATCCTGCTTCCCCAATAGTGATGGAACCAAATGCTCTAGACTTTCGTCTGATTAATAAATCCAAAGTCTATCTAAAGAAATAAAGAATTTTTGATACCTGAGAATTACCATGGGGTGGGGGCTTAAAATTAAAACATGTTGTAAGGGGAATCACTATGAAAGTGTAGTAGACACTCCTATTCAATTGTCACATTGCTGACTTGTTGGCTTTTTAACTGTGATTAACAGACGTAAATTTGAAAAGTCGATGTCTCCAGAGCAGTATGTAATAATTCCGGTGTTCCTACTGACCAGTTACTTTCGTAATCAATAAATCCCCCGTGGGGATACCGGGGGCCTGTAAGTATAAATGCCACACCACCTTCTGGAAATCTTGTGCTAGAAATTCCCTCTTTTCTATCTCTCTCTTTGTTTCTCTCTTGTTCCTTTTCTTCCTGCCATCTCCTTCTTGAATATGTTCTGCCTTCTTGGTCCATTCTCCTGCCTGTTTCCAACCAAAGAGCCTGAAAAAAAGATGTTTAAAATCTCTCCACGCCGAAGTCGAATGTGCTGGGCCTGATTGTCAGGCGCTTAACGACAGCGAAACGCATTTTTTGATTATATGACAAATAACAACAGTTGTTGTCTGAGCAGCTGACGAAGAAGAAGTGAGTTGTATTTTCGTGAATTAAATATGATGGAAGCTGAAATCTGCAGCTAAGCAAAAGAAACTCATAAACAACAAGGGCCAGCTCAGTTGTCTGTACTTCTTTTTTCTTTTAGAGCATTTTTTTTTAAACAGAAAGAACAAACAAAACGAAAGCCAGTTTACAAACAAACGATAGAAATGAAAAAAAAATCACCTTTTGAAAACAATTTAGGCGTAAACAAACAAAACGACACACACACACACACACACACACAACACCACACATACACATGCCTCTCTCCCCCCCCCCCCCCCCCCCCCCCCCCCCCCACCCACACACACACACATTCAAACCACCACCACCACCACTAAACTTTACAAAGAAAAAACCCAAACAAAACAAACTCACCTTTTCGCACCAAATCAGCAATCTCATGACGGAGTGAATATCCCGATCAGATGATTATTATGATGACATCATCATTGACCATTACGTCATCAACCACCAAAAATGACGCTCCAACCAGCCCCAAAAACCACTGTCGCAGAAACAAGCGACACTCTTTTATTAACTTTCAGACTCAACTCCGACCGTCACCATCACCATAAACGTTACGTCACTCACTCACTCAACTCACTCATTAGCAGCAGTGCATATCGACCAACATCCCCAAACCATCAACTTGTAAGGCCTAGACCCGATTTGTTGACAAGTAAACAATTACCACCACACCACTAACTAATCAAAGCATCACGCAGGTAGTAGGTAGTAGGCCTAATAATATCGTAATAAACTTGCTGTTCCTGCTAGGCCTACTACTAGGCTACTGTACTCCTACTTCCAGCGCCGCACGAGGCGGTGTTTGCGTGTGTGCGTGTGTGTGTGTGTATCTAAAGAAAGCGAGAGCGAGCGAGAGGGGTTGTAAGGGGGG
>CM060319.1:70449097-70454097 GCA_030674155.1 Stramonita haemastoma
GCTCAAATGTGTGGAAAATGCAATTATGAGAACACCTGGGGACCAGACCTCGAAGATATGAAAAGAAAACAAAAATTGCGAAGAAAAGGAAGAGGATGAACAAGAAGAAGAAGAAGAAGAAGAAGAAGAAGAAGAAGAAGAAAGAAGAAGAAGAAGAAGAAGACGAAGACGAAGAAGAAGAAGGAAAAAAAAAAGAAGAAGAAGAACAACAACAACAAGAAGGAGGAGGAGGAGGAGGAGAGATGGAAAAGAAGAAGATGATGAAGAAGAAAAAATGCAAAGAAGAAGAAGAATTGCAAGAAGAAGAATTGCGAAGAAGAAGAAGAATTGCGAAGAAGAAGAAGAATTGCGAAGAAGAAGAAGAATTGCGAAGAATGCGAAGAAGAAGAAGAATTGCGAAGAAGAAGAAGAATTGCGAAGAAGAAGAAGAATTGCGAAGAAGAAGAAGAAAGAAGAAGAAGAAGAAGAAGAAAGAAGAAGAAAAGAAGAAGAAGAAGAAGAGAGAGGAGGAGGAGGAGGAGGAGGAGGAGGAGGAGGAGGAGGAGGAGGAGAAGGAAGAAGAAGAAGAAGAAGAAGAAGAAGAAGAAGAAGAAGAAGAAGAAAGAAGAAGAAACAACAACAACAACAACAACAACAATAACAACATGAACTACAACGAAGGGGGAGGGGGGTGTTACTTCACTTAAATGGTTTTAACACCCCCCACCCCCTACAGAACACATCAGGGCGGAATAGCCTCATGGTTAGAACGTTGTAGGCTAACTCGTGTGCTTAAAGTAACGGAGCGCTTGCGTTCGAATCTATGCTCGTCTTCATTCGATGGGATTTTCCCTTGGGATTAGCATGGGTACTTACTTTACTCCCCCGAAAGTCTCTCACATGAGGACTGTGTTGCGTTATTTTTTTGTTTGTTGTGTCGTATCGAATGGTGATATGCAGTGTCACGTTGATTTGCATTGTATTGTGTTGAGTTGTATCGTACTGTATTGAATTGTATTGTACCGTATAGTCTACCTATTTTCAATCATAGCAGATTTCTCTGTATAAAATGTCTTATGGTCTCCTCGGCGCGGGGAAAGCGCATCACCTCTTTACTTGGAAGGTGCCACACTTTATCATTTTTTTTTCATAAAAGATTTGGAGATTTCGTTTTCATATAGATCTAATTATCATGTTTTCCTCTACTACAGAAAGCGCTGTTTGATTTACTCTCACGTACTCTTCAGGTGTAGTTCATGTGTTGTTATAATGCATTCAAAATTATGTTTTAGCAGTATTACATTAATATTTGGTATTATGTTGAATAGATTGTTGTTGGTTGTGCAGAGCTAAGCAACCGAACAATGACGATGAGAGTCAATATTTCTCAACACAATATTTTGTTTCAGATATATTTGATGAAATGCCTTCTCTATTATTAATGTTACTGGGTACATCTAACGAATATAATATTATATGCGTCACATTAGCATTGTTTAACTTTGATTTTGAACCAGTTATAACTCCAGTTAATATTTTGTTGATTCAGCCAAATCCTACTACAATGTTATCAAAAATGCAAACATAGTCTATATTAATTTAAAAAAAAAGTATTACAGAAAACTTGGCATGCTGACTTTGTTTCCACGGCGTGTGTGTGTGTGTTGTGTGTGTGTGTGTGTGTGTGTGTGTGTGTGTGTGTGTGTGTGTGTGTGTGTGTGTGTGTGTGTGTGTGTGTGTGTGTGTGTGTGTGTGTGTGTGTGTGTGTTCACGCGCGTGCGTGCACTTGTTGTGCGTGTTTCTTAAGAACTTGAAGGTGTGAATCAGTATGACTTGTTCAGTCCTATGATTTACAATAAACCTAAAACAAAACGAACCAACAAGAAAACAAACAAAACAAACAAAACAATACAAATCTACATGCACATAAATCAGTTTCGTGATTTACAACAAACTAAGAAACAAACAGAAACAAAAAAAACCCCAAACCAATACACAAAAGTGCACACACCCGCCAACGCACGATCGTGTGACTGATAAGGAAAATGTGAAGATTTATTCAAACAGCTGTGTAGACAAGTTGTCATGGTTGTAAGTACAAGTTATCAATCACTCTTTCAGATGACACAATAAACTGAGGTCCTGTATGTTACACAAAGTTATTTAGTGCACGTAAAAGAACCCACGGCAACAAGAGAGTGGTCCCTGGCAAAAATTCTGTAGAAAAAAGCCACTCTGACAGGGAAACAAATACAGTTGCCGACAGGAAAAAAATAGTATGGGGTATAACGAAAGGACAATGCCCCAAATCAAACTACTTTAATCGCAATAGCATTTCACAACTTTTCATGGCGTTTCGTGCTCTCTGCACACATTTCCGAAATCCAACCCATTCGCAAGTATTACAAAATGAAAGTACGTGGGTTTTTTTTAGTGAAGTATCTCCCCTTTTTTGCCAACACACAATCAAACATACACAACATTGATTAGTAAATTAAAGTAAGTGGACTTAAAACACCTGCTGTGGATAACACAGCGCAGAAACTAAATTAGTGATGGCTTCTTCAGCCATTCTCACCAAATTTCTGTTTGGTAACAAGAATATTTTATTCGTTAGTTACTGGCAAGACAGATACACACAGACACACAGACACACAGACACACACACGCGCGCACGCGCACGCACACACACAACACACACACACACACACACACACACACACACACACACACACACACACACACACACACACACACACACATGGGGGGACGGGATAGCCTAGTAGTCAGAACAGTGCGCTCGCAATTTGACGACCCGAGTTCGATTCCCGTTCGAGGGGATTTTTCCCTGGAGTTAACATCAGTGCTGGCTCCACTTTCCCCAGAAGTCCTTCGAATGAGACTGTAAACCGAGGCCCCGTATGCGAACGCACGCAGAACATCTTGCGCACACGTTAAACCCTGTTCCGCTTTTCGTAAGAGTAGGGCATCGTATGCCGGTGGGAACAGATGACAAGATTTGAAAAACTGCATACACACGGGGGCTGGAAAAAGCACACGAGTGCTTACTCCATTATTATCGAGATTATGAATAAATAAATGAATAAATAAATGAATAAATAAACAGCCAACAGTTGGCAAGTGTGACGGGATGTTAGCCTGTGACTGTTGACAGATAGTTAGGTGTGGATGCTGCTGTGGGGAATTTAGTTAGATCTAGATGGTATACTGCTGGAAAAACCTTCTTCCCTGCACTGCCTGGTTTCTGACCTGATCCTTTGTTGTGAGGCCTGGTTTGTGAATCAGTGACGCTGTTCTGTTGATCTTTCTCTCGGCCTGCCTCCCCCCTTTATTCTTTCCTTGTCTTTCAGTCTCCTCTTTGTCTTCGCATTTCTGTCGTCTTCACTTTTTCAGTTTATCAAGTTCGCGGTTTCTTGAATGTCAAGTGCAGTGTAGTTTTTGGTGCGTGCCTTCTTTGTGGATGTTAGATGATAGAACTTAAACATAGTAACTGGTAAAAAATGTGATAATACACATTATGAATGTAACAATGATACAATACAATACAATACAACACACACACACACACACACACACACACACACACACACACACACACACACACACACACACACACACACACACACACACACACACACACAGATAGATAGATATGTATACATAAATGCAAAAATACATGCATTTTAGCATGTACCAACATGAATCCAGGCATACCGGTAAACGTACAAAGACATATGAATGGCTGTTTGCGCGTCCTGGTTTTAACACAGTCCCCCAGTTCACCCAGCTGAAAATGGGTACCTGCTCTCTTTAGAATCAGGGAAGGTAAAGCAGCGAGGGAGAGGAGATGGGCGCCGCCCTCAATATGCTGGCCCCTAGAGAAGTTGAGGTCTCTGACATCTCGCTCCCCAACGACCGCATAGGTTATGGGAACACCTTTACCTTTTTACCTATATGAAGACGTATTTCAATACTACATGTGAACTACATTTGATGTGAGGATAGAAGCAGTATGGTAAAGTTCAGTCACCGAAGATCTCTTTGCCACAGGGGTTTGATGAAAGAAATCGGAGCTGAAAGGAAATTTTGGGGATAGATACATTTTCACTTTCTCCCCCTCTCTTTAAAATGTTTATTGCTATGCAGTACTGAAAATAGCGTGCACGAGTTTAAGTGTGTGTGGGTGTGGGGGTGTTCTTTGTTTGTTTTTCTGGCAAAATCTCAGAACGACCCCATTTTCCTGAAATTCATCACGTGCTTCCCCGTCACCTCTGTCAGTCTGTCTGTCTGTCTCTGTCTCTGTCTCTCTGTCTCTGTCTCTGTCTCTGTCTGTCTGTCTGTCTGTCTGTCTGTCTGTCTGTCTGTCTGTCTCTCTCTCTCTCTCTCTCTATCTGCCTCCCTCCACCTTTTTCTTTATCTGTTACATTCTCCCTCGCCTTCCTCTGATGATCTTAGCAACCCGTCTTTATGTTCTGACTCTTTCCCTTCTTATTTAGCGCAGGTAAAAGAACCCACGACAGTAAACTACCTTCGACAAAAAACACCTCCAATAATCACAATGACCATACCGATTATGAGATACTGACGACGACAATGACGATTACGACGATGATAATGATGATGACTACGACAATGATGATGGTTTTGGTATTGATAATAGATATCTTTAGAGTCCTTTCCTTTACATAAGTGTAAATATTACAAACACTTTACATGCTAAAAAGAAGAATTGTGAAGAAGATTTGCAAAGAAGTATTGCGAATAAGAAGACTTGCGAAGAGTAAGAATATCAGAGAAGAAGAATGCAAAGAGGAATGCAAAGAAGGATGCAAAGAAGAAGAATGCAAAGAAGAAGAAGAATGCAAAGAAGAAGAAGAATGCAAAGAAGAAGAAGAATGCAAAGAAGAAGAAGAATGCAAAGAAGAAGAAGAATGCAAAGAAGAAGAAGAATGCAAAGAAGAAGAATTAAGAAGAAAAAGATGAATTAAAGAGAAGAAGAA
>CM060319.1:70464097-70466597 GCA_030674155.1 Stramonita haemastoma
AGAGAACATGCAGTGAAAAAAAAAAAGAAACAGAGATTCAGCACTGATGTGCTTATCTGCTTTCCCTTTAATAAAACACGCGTAATGTTTCTGGGCGAAAAACCGATAAAAGCGCGTGCCAGGTGAAAAGACAAAACAAAAACCCACACCAAAAAACAGAGAAAAACGACTGGAACTGTACTGATGCTGCGAATCCACTTGTTGGTGCGAGAGGAGCAAATAGTGATGTGGTCAAAATATCAAATCTTGCATTGCTGAGTAGGAATATTTTCCTATGCACATTGATAGATCTATCCTATGGACTGTCTTCTTCTTCGTCAAAAGCTCAGCCAGCAGCTATTGTTGTCTGTCATATGAGAGAAAATACATTGCACTGCCGTACAGCACCTGACAAGTCAGGCCCAGCGCATCCAACTTCAGCATGAGAGAGAGTTGTTATTTTTTTTATGTCTTTCTGGGGAAAAGGCAGGAGACTGGTCCAAGAAGGCAGAAAATAGACAAGAAGGAGGTCACAGGAAGAAAAAGAACAAGGCAAAAACAAAGATAGGGATAGAAAAGAGGAAATTTCCAGGACGAACTTCCAGAAGGTAGGGATGCTATTTGAACTGACAGGCCCCTGGCATGGACAGTGATTGTGTTATCTGGATAAGGAAATACGATCACAGCATTCTGAATAATTATCATTAGGTACAGAGATCGTTGTTATAGATCTCTCCCTGCCTTCAACAAGTCAACTCCATCCCCATTTTTCAACAAAGAGTGTTACTTTCATGCGCGCATGCATGCACACACGCATGCATGCAAGCATGACAGACACACGCATGCACGCATGCATGTGTGTGTATGTGTATGTGTGTGTGTTTGTGTGTGTTGCATATGCAAGATCCATTTGAATGCAAGCAGTTTAGTTTTTTGTCTTAGGAAACAGTCCTATACTAATTGAAATTCTTCTTATTATCATTTTATATTTTGGAAGGGTAGTTGACACTGATGTTAACTCCGGAAGAGGAAATTCCCCTTGAATGGGATTCGAATCCAAGTCAGCAGATCACAAGCGCAATGCACATCGCTCTAACCACCAGGCTATCCTATCTCTCCCATCAGTATCCATGAACGTACCAAAAATCGTTATACCTCAAAATGCAAACAACATCAACATTTTCTCCCTTAACCTCCTCACTAAAAGAAGTAAAGAAAAAGAAGCAAAAGCTCACCGAGTAGAGAGAGAGAGAGAGAGAGAGAGAGAGAGAGAGAGAGAGAGAGAGAGAGAGAGAGGAGAGAGAGAGCTTATCTCTCAGAATCATCAAGTATAGGTAAAAAGGACGACTTCACTCTAGTGCCAATTTTTCTTCTTTTATTTTTCTTTCGTGTTCTCTCTTTCCTTCTTCTTTTTCCCCACCTTTTTCTTCCTTCTCTCTCTCGCTCTCTCAGTAGCTCGCTTTCTGCCTGAAAGGAGATGATGTATGTCCATGCAGACATCAATTATGTGCCGGCGTCTTTCCCACGCTCCTTGCCTGCCTCCCAAAGCTGTGTGGTGATAGGAGGGAGGGGGGGGGGAAGGAGGGAGCTGGAGAAGGGGGATGGTGAAGTGAAGAGGATTGGGGAGGGAGGAAGGGGAGTAGAGGTTAAAAAAGGGGAAAGAATTTGCCAGTAGCAGCTGTTTCCTGTCTCAGCGCTATAGGTATACAGGTAAAAAGAAAATGTTACAGGCAAGAAAAAAGTTTGGGAAGACAGAAAGAAGTAAGGTATAGCATGAAAAAGTGAATATAATTATACAGGTAGGAGGGGGGTGGGGGGTGGGGGCGGGATAGCCTAGTGGTTAGAGTGTTGTGGTGTGACAAGTCTTTGGGCCAGGGTTTGAGTCTCTGTTGACATATCCGTTCTTGGAGATTTTTTCTCCCTGGAGTTATAACATTGGTGCTTTCCCTTCGTGGGGATGCCAGGGTCTGTCAGCATTGATAGCATTCACCACCTTCTAAAAACTCTGTGCTAGGAATTTCCTCTTTTCTATCCCCCTCTTTATTTCTGCCTTTTTTTCCCCCTGTCAGCACCTCCTTGTTTATATGTTCAGCACTTCTTGGTCAGTTCTCTTGCCCTTTTCTCCCCAAACAGACTGACAAGAGAACGATTCTCTCCCACGCCGAAGTCGGATATGCTGGACCTGACTGTTATGCGCTTAACAGCAGCACAATGCATGTTTGACACACGTGACAGGCAAGGATAATTGCTGTCTAGGTGTTCGACGAAGCAGAAGACATTGGGGTTCTGCATCCACTTCCCGGAAAGTTATTCACACGTAAACCGAGATCCTGTGGGCAAAAGTATCTTTGCCTGGTACCTATGTCGGAGTCTGGATGACCATTGGGGCACCACTGAAGATTTTGCAACCAGCTTCCTCCACTCCTCGCGGTTCTCAGCTTTCCGCAATGTATTGTTCCAATCATGGCCAGTTTTAAGTTGTCTTCCTGTCGTTTTTTTGCGCATCTTGTTCACATGTAAC
>CM060319.1:70471597-70474097 GCA_030674155.1 Stramonita haemastoma
AGACTGACTAAATCACATGACATCATCTACACTTCCCTTTACAGATGGCATAGGTTCTGTCAGTATAAACTGTACCCCCACCTTTTGGAAATTCTGTGCCAGAAAGTTCCTCTTTCCTATCACTCTCTTTCTTTCTGCTTTGTTCCTTTTTCTTCCTGTCACCTCCTTCTTGTCTGTTTTCTGCGTTCTTGGTCCATTCTCCTGCCTTTTTTTCCCAAGAAAGACGTAAAAGATAACCAATCTCTCTTATGATGAAGTCAGATGCGTGGACCTGACTTGTCAGGTGCTTAACGCCTGCGTGACGCATTTTCGCTCTTATAACTGACGACAATGGTTGCTGTCCTCGCGCTCGTCGAAGAAGACATGACAAAACAAGACAGAGAGGGATCTAAACATTAATGAGGAAATTCTTTGTACAGAATTTCCAGAAGTTGGGGATGCTATTTATACTAACAGGCCTCCAGGCATCTCCACGGGGAGGTGGGGGGAGAGTGGAGAACTTGGTTACAAATCTTGTTGATTTTCAACACCCCCTCCCCCCTGTTCCCACCCCCCCCCCCCCCCATAGCCCAAGTCAGAGACTATATCAGTCAAGAACATACATGAAAGTAAGATTATATGAAATAGAGAGTCAAGTCAAGTCAAAATTTAGGAACGACCCCTCCCCCTCGAAAAACAAACGAAACCAGAAACAAAGCAAAACAAAACACAAAAAGGCTCAAAACTGTCAACAATACTGAGACCACAAACCAAGGTACGTGAGTATGCAAGGGGAGAGGTGAAGGTGTGGGGGTGGGCTGGGAAATGTGGGGGGGGGGGGGGGGGGGGAAGTGGAGAGGTGAGGTGTTTGGGGGAGGAGCGTGCCTTCTTTACTTCAAAGGTGGATGTCGTTTAAGACTTAGTAAAGAAGCAACAGAACACTGCTTAGCATCATCTTTGAGATTCATTTATTTTTTACATTCCGCTTTAATCTTACAGTTTTATCTTCATGCACTTTGGCAGAGTTAAGAAGACACACATATGCACGAGCATGCATCCACTCCCCAAAGAAAAAAACCCCAAACAAGCCCAAACATACCCCACACACATACATGCACACGCGCATGTACTCGCGTGCGCACACACTCCCACAAGATCAAATCAAATCAAATTCTTTTATTTCGAGGATAATGAATAAGCACTGATGTGCTTTTTTACATCCAGTTCCCGCCCTAATCAGGGATTACATCAATTTAAGAAACACCTCCAACTAACAACAATAATAAACCAAACAACAAGGCCAAAACAACAAGACAAGATGTAAGGAAAGAAGATACAATAGAATAACAAAGGCGCAATACAGTGAATTAAAATTAATGATAAACAATCAAATGATCATTATAATAGAAAACAAAAAAAAGGTGAAACCAGAAAATCGATAATAAGTAAGTAGTAACTAAAACAAAAACAAACAAACAAAAGTAGTAAACAAAACATAACAAGTTAGCTACTGGGTACATTATCCAACCATCATCTGTCAACAAAACTAGTCATAGGCCTAGAGATCATAATATTTTGGTAATAGAGGGGAAAAAACAAAACAAAAAAAACCCTTGACCAAAACAAAAACAAAAACAAACAGCCCCCCCCCCACCTTAATCAAAATATCTTCATTTTGGGGAGAACTACCGATGACAAATTACATAAACATATGTCCCAGATTAAAAACAACAACAACAAAAAACAATCCATATGATTCGTAGACAGACAGACAGACAGACAGACAGACAGACAGACACACACACACACACACACACACACACACACACACACACACACACCCCACACACACACACACACACACACACACACACACACACACACACACACACACACACACACACACACACACACACACACACACACACACAGGTTTTCGTGCACGTCATTAGGCACACAAAAAATACATAAACATAACATAACTATTTTGAACATAGTTATGGAGTTCATCAGCAGGGATCGCTAGAGAAAAGGCTCACAAAAATCTTTTTCATACGACACACATAGTTATTAAAATAGAGAATATAAAATAGAGAGAGAGAGAGAGAGAGAGAGAGAGAGAGAGAGAGAGAGAGAGAGAGAGAGAGAGAGAGAGAGAGAGAGAGATCTTCCAAGGGCTACAGATAGGTATTCGCATAAATTATTTTCCTCCGGCCCTTGCCCTGATTAGTGACTAGTCTATCAACAAATCAAGAAGGAACACCTTCGTAAAAAGCACAACTACAAAACAACAATCTGACAATTAGTAAGATAAAGCAACAAGCGGTAAGTAAACGAACAGGTCACTGCGGTACACGTTCTCTCCTTCTGAAAGAAAGAAAAGAAACGCACACATTTCTTGAGAAAAATAAAACTAATTTGTCAACAGCCTGAAGAAAATGGATTTAATGCTTATCTATATAACCTGCTATTCCTTGGAGAGATTTACATGCAGGGTGTGCAAGATATGTACTTACAAGGC
>CM060319.1:70479097-70485148 GCA_030674155.1 Stramonita haemastoma
GAATCTCCACATAATGCCACCAGATTTTGCCATCTTTCTCTTCCTCAGCCGAGGTCTATTAATTTTTCTCTTGTTACGGGTAGATAACTGGTACAAGCCTGATTGGTGGGTCAGTGCGTATATTGTCTCCCTTATGGTGTGTTTTTGAGTGTGTGTGTGTGTGTGTGTGTGTGTGTGTGTGTGTGTGTGTGTGTGTGTGTGTGTGTGTGTGTGTGTGTGTCTATATCTGTCTGTCTGTCTGTCTCTCCTTACACACACACACACACACACACACACACACGTATACACACACACGCACACACACACACATACACACACACACACACACACACACACACACACACACACACACACACACACACACACACACACACACACACAACACACACACACACACACAAAAAAAAAAAAAACACACCATAACATCAGTGCTGACTCCACTCTCCCCAAAAGTCCTTCGGATGAGACTTTAAACCGAGGCCCCGTGTGCGAACGCACGCAGAACATCTTGCGCACACGTTAAATCCTGTTCCGCTTTTCGTAAGAGTAGGCCATCGTGTGCCGGTGGGAACAGATGACATGATTTACAAAACTGCATACACACGGGGACCGGATGAAAAAAAGCATATGACTGCTTATTCTGTTATCCTCGATATAAAAGAATAAAAATAAAAGAATAAATAAATAAAATAAATAAATAAATAAAACACACACGTATATATATACACACACACACACAACACAACACAACACAACACAACACAACACAACACAACACACACAACACAACACAACACAAACACAACACACACACCACACAACAAACATACAAACGTGTCGCAACACTGTACATTGACAAAGCTCGCTGTCTGTGACAAAAAGCGGTGACATTTGGAAAAGTTCAATTGTCGGGGCATCTCATCAGTCTATCGGCTGTCAGTCTGGGAGCTAGTTAGTTAGAGCAGTCATGTTTTATCTATGATTCCCATCAATACACACACGCACATACGGGAGCACACACGCACGCACGTACGCACGTACGTACCCACACACACGTGTGCGAAAACTCATACACACACACGCATACATGTAGGCACGGACACACGCACACACATACACATGGATGTATGCACGCACAAATACATGCACGCGCATACGCGCACAGACGCGTGCACGCACGCGCGCGCACACAGACACACACATATACACACAATGCATGCACGCACGGACACACACATACACACATACACACGCACACACATACACAGACACACACAGAAAGTAACACATACGCACGCACGCACACACAAAACACGCACACACACTACAGTGAATTACACAACACTAACACTACACTACACTACACTACACTACACTACACTACACTACACTACACTACACTACACTACACTACACTACACTACACTACACTGCACTGCACTGCACTGCACTGCACTGCACTGCACGACACGACACGACACGACACGACACGACACGACACGATTCTACAATACACGACACGACACGACACTACAATACAAACCCTATACAATCTGAAAATAACACAAAATTCCTGTGGGTTTTATGCATTGCTACAAACAGCCAGCAAACATTGATCAAACAAAATAGCACACACAAGCGCCACGGTTTAAGGCAAACGATTGCCTTAATTAAAGATTGAAAAACACACACATAGACATTCATACATCAATGTCATCCATCCATATTTATTATGTGTGCTTAAAGTGCACAAGTTCTGGCATTATTGTACCTGCCCCCCCCCCCCTCCCCACACACACACATGGACGCACGCACGCACGCATGCACGCACATTCACACACACACACTTACTCACTTACTCTCTCCCTCTCTCACACACACACTTACTTACTTACTTACTTACTTACTTACTTATTAACTTACTTACTTACTTACTCACTCACTCACCATCTCTGTCACACACATACACAAACACACAAACACACTCACACACACGCACACGCGCGTGCACACACTTACACACACACACAGACGCGGGCGCGCGCACACACACACACACACACACACACAGACGCGCGCGCGCGCGCACACACACACCACACAGACGCGTGCGCGCGCAAACACACACAGAGCACACACACACACACACACACACACACACACACACACACACACACACACACAGAGAGAGAGAGAGAGAGAAGAGAGAGAGAGAGAGAGAGAGAGAGAGAGAGAGAGAGAGAGAGGAGAGAGAGAGAGAGAGGAGAGAGAGAGAGAGAGAGAGAGAGAGAGAGAGAGAGTAGAGAGAGAGAGAGAGAGAGAGAGGAGAGAGAGAGAGAGAGAGAGAGAGAAAGAGGAGAGAGAGAGATTGATTGATTGATTGATTAATTGATTGATTGATTGATTGATAATCTTTATTCCCAAGGGTTACAGATAAGTATGGCACTGAGAGAAAAGAGGAGAAGAGAGAGAGAGAGAGAGAGAGAGAGAGAGAGAGAGAGAGAGAGAGAGATGAGAGAGAGGAGAGAGAGAAGAGCGAGAGAAGAGAGAGAGACAGGAGAGAGACAGAGAGAGACAGAGAGAGACAGAGACACAGACAGAGACACAGACAGACAGACAGAGACAGACAGACAGACAGAACAGAAGACAGACAGACAGAAGAGAGAGAGAGAGAGAGAGAGAGAGAGAGAGAGAGAGGAGATGAGAGAAGAGAGAGAGAGAGGAGAGAGAGGAGATGAGAGAAGAGAGAGGAAGAGAGAGAGAGAGAGAGAGGAAAGTGTGTCTGTCGTCTGTTGTCTGTCTGTGTGTTGAGTGTGTGGTGTGTGTGTGTGTCTGTCTGTCTGTCTGTCTGTCTCTCTGCCCGTCTGTCTGTTGTCTGTCTGTCTGTCTCTCTGCCTGTCTGTCTGTCTGTGTGTCTGTCTGTGTGTCTGATATAGACACAGCCTATGACCGTCAGAAGCTTAGCAGACATTCCAGAAGCGTTACAAGTGGGTGAAATAGGTTATATATTATATACATATACCCCCACCCCTCACACACAGACACACAGGATCTATCTATCTATCTATCTATCTATTATCTATCTATCTATCTATCTATTATTATCTATTATCTATCTATCTATCTATTATCTATCTATCTATCTATCTATCTATCTATCTATCTATTATATATCTGTCTGTCTGTCTGTTCTGTCTATCTATCTGTCTATCTATCTATCTGGAGGAGAGAGATATTGATAGATAGATACGATAGATTGATAGAGAGATAGCAAAACAGACAGATAGATTAGATAGATAAACAGAGAGAAGATATATATAGCTAAATATATTTTTTTTGGTTATTTTGTACCACTTTATGTCACGCAGATTTCTCTGCGTGAAATTCGGGCTGCTCTCCCCGGGGAGAGCGCGTCGCCACATGTGCAGCGCCTACCCATTTTTTTTTTCTTTTTCCTGCATGCAAGTGTATTTGTTTCCCTATCAGAGTGGCTTCTTTCTAAATAATTTTGCCAGGGACAAAACCCTTGTTGCCGTGGGTTCTTTTACGTGCGCTAAATAGTGATGTGTAACACACGGGACCTCGGTTTATCGTCTCATCCGAAAGACTAGCGCCCAGACCACCACTCAGGGTTCTAATGGGATGGGGAAAAAAGTTTTGGGTCCTAACGGGGTACGAACCCCGACACTCCGACCTAGACTTTTTGCTTTCTAGGCAAGGCGCGTGACCACCTAGACCACCGATCCATAGATAAATAGAAAAAGAGATAGTAGGTAGGTAGATAGATAGATGGAATGATTGATAGATAAATAGATAGGACAGATAGAGTGATAAATATGATAGATAAAAGGATAGATAAATAGAGAGATCGATGGATAGATAGACAGATAGGTAAATAGCTAGAATAGAAAGAAAGATTACATAGAGATATATAGATGCTAGATGATCGATCGATAAATATAGATAGATAGGACCACATAATAAATAGAAAGAAAGACAAAAAGATAGATAAATAGGACAGACAGACAGACAGACAGACAGATAGATAGATAGATAGTTAGATGGTAGGTAGATAGATAGATAGATAGATAGATAGATAGATAGATAGATAGATAGATAGATAGATGAAAAGATAGATAGATAGATAGATAGATAGATAGATTGTAGATAGATAGATAGATAGATAGATAGATATAGATAGATAGATAGATAGACAGACGAGCAGAAAAGTAAGCTTCAAGATTTTGGCAATCGGAATGCTGTGTCTTGTGATGCTAATGGAGATTCCAGATAGTGTTATATGTCGATGAGAACGTAATGTTATTGTATTGTTTTGCCTTGCGCTGTAATCTGCTATTGTATTTGTATTGTACTGTGTTGGGAGTAGAAAGCACGCGCGCGTATACACACACACACACACACACACACCCACACAACACACACACACACACACACACACACACAAACACACACACACCCCACACCACTTACAAACTTGACAATTGACGTGACGACACAGTGATGAAATGAGCAAAGGGAGACAACTATTGACTTTTCACCGAAAATTCCAGACCAGTTATTTCCCATAGGTAGTTTTGTGGCAGCCATTCCTCTCTCTCTTTTTTTTCGGTCTTTCTTTTTAAAAAATTGTTATTATTGTCTTTTTCATTCCCATGCTCTATCTCCCGAGATGTTTCGTGTTGCTGCACCGACGTTACTCATTCCGATCTCACCACTGGCACCATCTTTTATCAAGGATTATCGCTGTTATACTCATTCTCACAGCCAGATGGTTACAAAAAAAACCAGTGTTTCTTTTTACCACATTTTATTCTATTAATTTCCTATATCATTCTTGCATTCATACCGCAGGTTCTAGGCATCCTTCTTTCTCCACCTTCACCTATCCTGTTTTCCCGCGAAACCGTGGGGGCACCATGAATATTTTGCAACCAGCTTCCTCCACTCTCTGTGGTCCTTTGCTTTCCGTACCAAGTCGCTCCACTTAAGGCAGGTTACTCTCTGATATTGTCTTCCCATCGTTAATCTGTCTGCTTCTTCGTCTCCCTCCTTGTACCTTTCTCTGTCCAGATATTCGTGTGAGGTGCCCCCTGCCACTTTAGTTTGCGGGGGTTTTTTCACAGAAAGAAAAACCCCTAATTGTGGAAAGACCTACCTTCTTATGCAAAGTCATGTGATTTTCACAGTCTGGTAGGTTTGATTTTAAAAAGAATTCAGCACTGTAGCTCCTAAGTCCTTTGGGTCTGCAAGCTTCCTAAGCACAATTGGTGGACATTGCCCGAAGAATGGGGGGAAAAAAAAATTAAGGCAACACAATATTTAATGAGCTGGCTGAAGAAAAAAAACATGAAAACGAGAAAACATGTGTTTGATGTATTGACTCATTTACTTTGTATTACGAGGATAATGGAATAAGCACTCACGCACTTTTTATACCAGTCCCGTGTTTAACATTTTGTCATCCTTTCCCAGAACACCAATGGTCTATCTATCCGAAAAGCAAAAAAGGTTATTAACATTTGCACAGGGCATTCTGTGTGCATTTGCACACAGGCCTTGGTTTATAGTTGACCAGGCCTTTTTTTTTTTTGGGGGGGGGGGGGGGGATGGAGTCAGTATGATTTAACTCCAGGGGAAAAATCCCCTAGATGGGCGCCTCAGTGGTGGTTCGAAACCGGGCCGCGATCCGATCGCAACACTTAACCCCAGCTATCTTCTTCCCCCCCCCCAACCTCCCCCGCCCACCAAGAAAAAATATAAAAGTACACCATCTTTGAAAAAAAAACGATTTTTTTTAGATACAAAATACCCTCTCACAGTTCCTAACTTTAAAAAAATCCGCTGTGGAATGTAATGTAATCACAACAACAAAAAGAAACGCTACAGAAAAAAAAAACCGAGACAGACGGACAACGACAAAAGGCAGACGGATCAGAAGACGACAGAGGAAAGACGGACAGACAGACAGCGGACAGAGAAATGTTTTCCCCCGCACTTTGGGCCAAACACCTGGAACTAGTCAATTACGTA
>CM060319.1:70485248-70487748 GCA_030674155.1 Stramonita haemastoma
TCGGGAAGATGGTTATATCTGAGGGTCCTCATCTTCACCTAAACATATCCTGTGAATGGTTGACGGTTGGGACACCACTGAAGATTTTGCAACCAGCGTCCTCCACACCTCTACATTTGGGGGGAGTGGAGTCGGCACTGATGTTAACTCCAGAGGAAAAATCCTCTTGAACGAGATTCGAACCCGGGTCAGCAGATCCAACTCCTTAGAGGTATCTTAAAATGTGTGTGTGTGTGTGTGTGTGTGTGTGTGTGTGTGTGTGTGTGTGTGTGTGTGTGTGTGTGTGTGTGTGTTGTGTGTGTTGTGTGTGTGTGTGTGTGAGATTGTGTGTGTGATTGTGTGTGTGTGTGTGAGTGTGTGTGATGTGTGTGTGTGATTGTGTGTGTGATTGTGTGTGTGTGTGGTGTGTGTGTGTGTGTGTGTGAGGTGTGTGTGTTGTGATTGTGTGTGTGATTGTGTGTGTGTGTGTGTGTGTGTGTGTGTGTGTGTGTGTGTGTGTGTGTGTGTGTGATTGTGTGTGTGATTGTGTGTGGTGTGGTGTGTGATTGTGTGTGATTGTGTGTGTGATGTGTGGTGTGTGTGTGTGTGTGTGTGTGTGTGTGTGTGTGATGTGTGTGTGATGTGTGTGTGTGTGTGAGTGTGGTGTATGTGTGTGTGTGTGTGTGTGTGTGTGTGTAGGTGCGTGCGTGCGTGCGTCTGTGTGTATGTGTATGTAAGCTGGGCATTTTTAAAACGGCTTAACACTGTCATCATTCAAGACTTAGGACTTGTGTAATTATCATACGTTAATGATCTGGAGGAGAGGGTTGAGGGTGTGTGGGAGGTGTGGGTGGTGTGACGTGTGTGTGGGGGGAGAGGGTGGCGGGGGGGGGGGGGTGTCTTCTTCAGTCAGAGTGGAGTTCAACAAGGATTCGTCTAGAGTCCATTACCCTTTACACTCTATGCAACTCTCTTTGCCAAACTCATTAACACAACAATGTTACCACTTCTTTCTTTCTTTCTTTCTTTTCTTTCTTTTTTTACTTGTCTGTAGTTCTCAAACCACAGAACTATGGCACTCCACACCCAACAAAAAATCCTCTTTTCTTTTTCTTTTTTCTGGCAAGCATATATCATAAGTACCTCATAGACAGACAGACAAAAAAATACCCTGGATAATTTACAGCAGATTATAGGTGAACGTCACAAAAAAACCCACCACACACACAAAAATTTGGAACCCTAAGCTTGTGTGAGAGTCTTCCTCTCTCTCTCTTTGCCAAATAGTTTGCATAGGTGGTTATGACTGAACATCCTTTTATACTACGACTCTTCTCAGACAGCGATTATTGTTGTCTGTTGTGGGAGTGAAAATAAGTTACGCTGCCGTCAAACCCTGACAAGTCAGGCCCAGCAGCACATCCTATAGGGCAAAAACCTTGATGTTGTCCTTGATAACATGATAGGAAAGGAGAAAAATCTGTCAACCAAACCTGTACTACGTCTTTCTTCTGTTTCAAGTACGTCAGGGTTTTTTTAAAATATTTTTTTTTTACCCCTAAACATTTCATTCTAGGGAGGTGATAGATATCTCAGGGTGTTATCTCTGCGGTGGCGTCTCTACTGTTTGTGTGTTTTGTCTGGTTGGGGTTGTATAACGATATCTGTGTCTTTTTTGTTAGTGCGTGTAGGGTAGTGTAGCTTTGAGGAGAGAGAGAGAGAGAGAGAGAGAGAGAGAGAGAGAGAGAGAGAGAGAGAGAGAGAGAGAGAGAGAGAGAGAGAGAGAGACAGAGACAGAGAGACAGAGAGACAGAGAGACAGAGAGACAGAGAGACAGAGACAGAGACAGAGAGACAGAGGGACAGAGACAGAGAGACAGAGACAGACAGATAGACAGACAGACAGACAAACAGAGACAGACAGACAGAAACAGAAACAGAGAGACAAACAGAAACAGAGGCAGACAAAGATGATGGTTCATTGCCATTGACAAGTTTTTCTTTTTAACAAAGAGCACATAAAAGCTTTTCAGCTAAGTTAACCAACACCACAAAAACAAATCTGATGCTACACGATGTGTTGGAGATGGAGACCACAGCACATTGTCCATTCCTCACCAGTCTAGAAATGTCACAGGAACAGTATGCAGAGCATGGAACAGCAGAACTTCTTGCGCACACGTTAAATCTTGTTCCGCTTTTCGTAAGAGTAGGCCATTGTGTGCCGGTGGGAACAGATGACAATATTTGCACAACTGCATACACACGGGGATTGGATAAAAAAAAGCACAAGTGCTTATTCTATTATCCTCGATAAATGGAATAAAATAAGATAAAATAAAAATAAAATAAATAGTTGGATAGTACGCAGGTTTTGTTACCCAAGGCAAAACTACTTCAGTTCACGTAGAACCTCTCGTCTTCTAATGTCTAAAATTGTATTGATTTATGTTGTTGTTTTTCTCTATTTATTTGATCCTTTTCTAAAATAATTTATTTTTAAAGTATTCTCTCCCTCCCCC
>CM060319.1:70497748-70500248 GCA_030674155.1 Stramonita haemastoma
CCCCTCCCCCCTGTTCCCAACCCCCCCCCCCCCATAGCCCAAGTCAGAGACTATATCAGTCAAGAACATACATGAAAGTAAGATTATATGAAATAGAGAGTCAAGTCAAGTCAAAATTTAGGAACGACCCCTCCCCCTCGAAAAACAAACGAAACCAGAAACAAAGCAAAACAAAACACAAAAAGGCTCAAAACTGTCGACAATACTGAGACCACAAACCAAGGTACGTGAGTATGCAAGGGGAGAGGTGAAGTGTGGGGGTGGGTGGGAGAGTGTCGGGGGGGGGGGGGGGGGGGGGGGGGGGAGGTGGAGAGGATGAGGTGTTTGGGAGGAGGAGCGTGCCTTCTTTACTTCAAAGGTGGATGTCGTTTAAGACTTAGTAAAGAAGCAACAGAACACTGCTTAGCATCATCTTTGAGATTTATTTATTTTTTACATTCCGCTTTAATCTTACAGTTTTATCTTCATGCACTTTGGCAGAGTTAAGAAGACACACATATGCACGAACATGCATCCACTCCCCAAAGAAAAAAACCCCAAACAAGCCCAAACATACCCCACACACATACATGCACACGCGCATGTACTCGCGTGCGCACACACTCCCACAAGATCAAATCAAATCAAATTCTTTTATTTCGAGGATAATGAATAAGCACAGATGTGCTTTCTTACATCCAGTCCCCGCCCTAATCAGGGATTACATCAATTTAAGAAACACCTCCAACTAACAACAATAATAAACCAAACAACAAGGCCAAAACAACAAGACAAGATGTAAGGAAAGAAGATACAATAGAATAACAAAGGCGCAATACAGTAAATTAAAATTAATAATAATCAATCAAATGATCATTATAATAGAAAACAAAAACAAGGTGAAACCAGAAAATCTATAATAAGTAAGTAGTAACTAAAACAAAAATAAACAAGCAAAAGTAGTAAACAAAACATAACAAGTTAGCTACTGGGTACATTATCCAACCATCATCTGTCAACAAAACTAGTCATAGGCCTAGAGATCATAATATTTTGGTAATAGAGGGGAAAAAACAAAACAAAACAAAAACCCTTGACCAAAACAAAAACAAAAACAACCCCCCCCCCCCCACCTTAATCAAAATATCTTCATTTTGGGGAGAACTACCGATGACAAATTACATAAACATATGTCCCAGATTAAAAACAACAACAACAAAAAACAATCCATATGATTCGTACACACACACACACACACACACACACACACACACACACACACACACACACACACACACACACACACACACACACACACAGGTTTTTGTGCACGTCATTAGGCACACAAAAAATACATAAACATAACATAATTATTTTGAACATAGTTATGTAGCTCATCAGCAGGGATCGCTAGAGAAAAGGCTCACAAAAATCTTTTTCATACGACACACATAGTTATTAAAATAGAGATATAAAATAGAGAGAGAGAGAGAGAGAGAGAGAGAGAGAGAGAGAGAGAGAGAGAGAGAGAGAGAGAGAGAGAGAGAGAGAGAGAGAGAGAGAGAGAGAGAGAGAGAGAGAGAGAGAGAGAGATCTTCCAAGGGCTACAGATAGGTATTCGCATAAATTATTTTCCTCCGGCCCTTGCCCTGATTAGTGACTAGTCTATCAACAAATCAAGAAGGAACACCTTCGTAAAAAGCACAACTACAAAACAACAATCTGACAATTAGTAAGATAAAGGAACAAGCGGTAAGTAAACGAACAGGTCACTGCGGGTACACGTTCTCTCCTTCTGAAAGAAAGAAAAGAAACGCACACATTTCTTGAGAAAAATAAAACTAATTTGTCAACAGCCTGAAGAAAACAATGGATTGAATGCTTATTTATATAACCTGCTATTCCTCGGAGAGATTTACATGCAGGGTGTGCAAGATATGTACTTACAAGGCCTTCTCTCTGTCCCTTTTCATTTGTATTGGGATGAGGGTAGCAATAGGCTATATTTATTATTTGTCAAACAGAGAACATCTACAATTAAGTATTTTTTTTCAAAAATCATGTTACAAAAAATATTAAAAATACAATTTACCTTTCGTTTATCTTATTTTGCCTATATATCCATTGGTCCATGTTGCGCTAATGCGCGACGCCTAGAATTCCCTCCCCTGACCATGAAAAACACTGTTCCCTTCTTTAAAACTACTAAAATTCATAAAGGATTGTCGCCCATGCTTTGAATTGCCTCCCTTAGCAAGAACGCTGTTCTCTTCTTTTTCTTTCTAAAATTCCTAAAGGACCGCAGTTTCAGGGGAGTTAATTAAAGAAACCCACAAAATAACTTAAACCTCGATGTATTCTTTCGTGTCTAGTTTTGAATATTATGACATCCTTTACATCCCTAAAATACCATTCTGACGGTAGACATTCCAAGGTCATTATTTTGTTCGACTTCAGAGGACATTTTATTTCAAACTCAAAGAAATCATTTCGATACATCGGACATTCTAGAGTGTAAATT
>CM060319.1:70512748-70515248 GCA_030674155.1 Stramonita haemastoma
GGACATATGGATGTATGGATATGAAGGGGTGGGGTGGGGTGGGGTGGGGCAGGATTGTCAAGTGGTTAGAGTGTTATGCTCGCGATTGGCCTACTCTTCCAACAGGTAGAGCGGGTCTTTAAAGGTGTGCAAAATGTTCCAGGTGTGTTCGAATTCGGGGCCCTCGATTACTTATCTCATCCGAAGGACTTTTGTGGGGAGTGGAGTGGGTATTGATGTTAACTCCAGGGTGAAAATCACCTTGAATGGATGTCTCGATGGTGGTTGGAACCAGGCCATCAGACACCACTCAAAGCTCTAACCACTAGGCTACCCCCTTCCCTCACCGATGATGCAATTTAAAACGTTTTAACATGTAATGTTTGAACAAGCGTCCGATTTAGAATATATCCCCAGTAAATCCAAATTAAGTCCACACACATACGCACGCACACACACATGCACGCACGCACGCACGCACACACATGCACGCATACACGCACGCGCACACAAAGACAGACACAGACAGACAGAGAAAAGACACGACAGCACACAACAACACACACACACACACACACACACACACACACACACACACACACACACACACACACCTACCTACCTACCTTTTGTACTCTCAATTGGTTGGCTGACAGGTCTCTGTTAATGATTCATAATGTATTATTCTGGTAAAATGCCTTATGCACTTCTAACGTTCGTGAGAAAGCACTAATGCCATGAATATCGAAAACAAAAACACAACAAAATACCCCCCAGACTAACATCTGTCATTTCTTAGTGGCTAAAAAGAATGTGCACAGACTGGGGCAGGGTAGCCAAGTGGTTAGAGCATTAAGCTCCTGATCTGGTGGCCTGGGTTCGAGCCACTGCTGAGACGCCTATTCAAGGGGTATTTTACCCCAAATGTTAGTTAATATGGGGGATGGAATAGCCAGGTGGTTAGGTGATGTACATTGCACTCGTGATCTGCTGACCCCGGCTCGAATCTCGTTCCAGAGGATTTTCCTCTGGAGCTAACATCAGTACCGACTCCACTCCCCTCAAGAGTCTTTCGGGTGAGACTATAAACAGAGGTCCCGTGTGCGAACGCAAACAGAACATATTACGCACTCGTTAAATCTTGTTCTGCTTTTCTTAAGAGTAGGACATTGTGTGCTGGTCGGAACAGATGACAATATTGACAAAAGTGCATACACACGCGGACTGGATGTAAGAAAGCACATGAATGCAATTCCATTATCATCGAAATAAACGAATAACAAAAAACGAATATAAGAAAAAGAATTTTAAAAAAGAACACAACACAACACAACACAACACAATACAATACAATACAATACAATACAACACGATATATTGAAATTAACAATAGCAGCACATGAATGACCAGTTTTTTCAAATCATTTGCCAAGTCTCTCTGTCTCTGTCTCTCTCTCTCTCTTCTGTCTCTCTTCTCTCTCTCCTCGTCTCTCTCTCTGTCTCTCTCTCTCTCTGTGTCTCTCTCTCTCTGTTCTCTCTCTCTCTCTGTCTCTCTCTCCCTTCTCCTAACACCCACCCACCCCTGGTTTCTGATTTGCCCTTATCACCCACCCCATCACCCACCCCCTTAACCACACTCCTAGTTCATTCTTTGGCACAGATAGACAGACAGCCAAACAGACACACACACAGACAGACGAGGATGAAGCAAAATCAGCACAGATAAGAGGAGGGGGAGGAGGAGGAGGAGGAGGACAGATCAATGGAAAGTCTGGCAGCGGCTAAAGTCCCCTCCCTCCTTCCTTCCCTCCCTCCCTCTCTCCCGCTGCCACCACCGCCACCGCCAGTGAGCCAGCATGCACAGCACGGCACAGCACAGCACAGCAAGCACACAGCGACACCCAGCAGCCGTTGTCATGGCAATGTCGTCATGCTGGCCCTATTATGCTAATGAGCTGACAGAGGCGTCGCCTGCTGCTGCTGCTGCTGCTGCTGTTGTGGTTGTGGTGACAGGACAAGGGGTCAGTGACGGTGACCGTTGAGTGACCGTTGTCCCTGCTTTGGTTTTTGCCTGTGCACGAAGACAGCAGCGGGGTTATTCTGGTTGTGGACATCAGGCGTCGTGGTGGTTTGGTTTCGTTTGCATGCTGCCACTGTGACTGTGAGGTGTGCAGAATCTGGGATCGATTTTTTGTCAGACTGTAGCGGCGGCAGTAACGGCAGTAACGGCACAATGCATTCCTCTGCATCTCTCCAACTTCCAGCATCCTCCGCCAGCCAGTGCCAGAATCTGTGAGCTCTTCCGGTTCCCCGATTCAGTTTCTCTCCCCCACCACTCACCTCTCATCTCTCTCATCACAGACTTTGTTTTTTGCTGTAAGATTCGAACCCGAACTTTCATCATGGGTACCGTGCTGTCTTTCTCGCCCAGACCGCGGAAACCGTTATGCGAGGACATCAACCTCAACAACTACACGTACGAGCAGCTGAACAACGCCAAGAACGTGCCCAAAGACAAGAC
>CM060319.1:70520248-70525248 GCA_030674155.1 Stramonita haemastoma
GTCAAAAATCAAAATTTTATCTGTCGATGGTACATTGAATAAGCATTGATTTGCTTTTTTCCCATCAAGCCATCTATCTAGAAACAAAAAAAGTCAGTGCAATGTGTGTGTGTGTGTGTGTGTGTGTGTGTGTGTGTGTGTGTGGTGTGTGTGTGTGTGTGTGTGTGTGTGTGTGTGTGTGTGTGTGTTTCACGGGTGCGACCGCGTGCGCGTGCGTGCGTGCGTGTGTGTGTAGGGGAGGTGGGATGTGAGTGCGTGCGCGTTGGGCTGTGTGCGTGTTTGTGTGTTCTTAAGATTTGCACACCAGCAGAATTATGGTTAAGCTCATGCTTCCAACAGAATCTTAGCGTGGCCTCTTTATGACAGTCTCATAAAGTCCCCCACTCCTCACCCCTCCCCCTCCCCCCAAAAGGAAGAAATGATAGAGTAGATACGTGTAACTGGAGTGGAAAAAAGTCTGTAGTATGCTACTTTTTTTTTTGGAATGCTTCTAAAGAAAAAAATAATAATGACCTGACAAATAAGATAAATGTGACAAGGCTGTGTCTTTTTTAACGACTATGACGTAAACTCTACTCATTTCAGTTCTTTTTTTCTTCTTCTTCTTCTTCTTCTCTTCTTCTCTTCTTCTTCTCTTCTTTCTTCTTCTTTTCTTCTTCTTCTTCTCTTCTTTCTTGTTCTTGTCCTTTTTCTTCTTCTTCTCCTTTAGTCTGCCCCAAGTCGCTTACCCTCTACACTCCCCCTCCGTAGAAAAGAAAGAAAGCCTGGACATGTTTACAGATTCATTTTTGTTGTTCCTAGGTTAAAGTTTTGAGGTTCACCAATGGTGAGATTTTGCGTGTGAAACCGTTTATGCCTCATTAAGGTAGCCGCATTCCAACTTCGGAGAGATATATCATAGAAAAGATCTGAATGTCTTCATCGTGTTTATATCAATGATAAGCTGGTGTGAAGAAATATATCGTCCAAACATAAAACAACAACAATAGGGTTGAAACAAAGAAGAAAGAAAGAAAAGAAAGAAAGGAAGAAAAAAAGAGAAAAAGATAGAAAGATAGAAAAATGTAAGAAAGATAGACATGAATAAATAAAGACAGAAAGATCGAAAGAAAGAAGAACAGAAAGAAAGATAGAGAAAAAAGAAAGATAGATGTGACTAATAGAAAAAAAATCTTAGGGCTTATCTACACGCTAGGCCTTTGAAGTATGTCACTGTTTGCAAGCATATTTATACAAACTTACACAGAATGTATTTGTTTCCTTGTAATTTTTTTTATGGTGTTTGGGGTGAAAACAGAATAGTATTCACAAACATCACAGATTGTGCATTTGTAATTTTGACAGGGCAACAACAAAAAAATATTGTATAAGTATTGTCATGGAATATACTCACAATGGTATGTCCTCAAGGTATTTACAATATCTGATTATGATAGTTTTCAGTATATTCTATTTTTTGTCAATGTCTTCAGTGATTTCAGATAGGGTTTTCTTTTTTTCTGAATTTTTTTTTTCTTTTTGTTTATATTTCTTTCCAAATTTTATCCTTTAGAAATTATTTCTGTTGATTTTTTTTGGATTTTTTATTTTACTCATCTTTCTTTCTCTGTTTCTTTCTGCCTTTACTGATGTGTTTTAAAATTATTTTATTGTGTTTTTAAAACAATCTTGAAATATTCGTTTTTCTAGAAAATAAGTCAAATCTAAGAGATGGTAGGATCCATTTTAACCAGCAATGATAAGATAATTAGGATTTTAACGCCCAGATATTATGTGCTTTGAAAGTGGAGCCCTTTTTGTCATATGTGATGATCTGATTTGAAACTTTGCTATGGAACGATTAACATTTCTATACTTTTACATTTTTACACACGACCACGAATATTTGTAAAAAGCAGATCAAATCAGATCAGATCAGATCAGATCAGATCAGATCATCAGATCAGATCAGATCAGATCAGATCAGATCAGATCAGATCAGATCAGATCAGATCAGATCAGATCAGATCAGATCAGATCACAGAGAGAGAGAGAGAGAGAGAGAGAGGAGAGAGAGAGAGAGAGAGAGAGAGAGAGAGAGAGAGAGAGAGAGAGAGGAGAGAGAGAGAGAGAGAGAGAGAATCGGTTGATTTCAGTCTCATGTTCTACTTACTTTTTTATCTATTTTTGGTCTGTTTATCTTCTTATTTATTCATCTACTTAGTTATTACTTTATTTATTGTTTCTGTTGTTGTTGGCGTTGAACACCTATAACGGAGGTACACCGATTTTCTTTTTTTTTTCTTGTTTTTTATATTCTTGCTTGAAATTATAATATATATAATATTATACGGATTATGTGATGACGAGATGGTTTTATGTATTTGTTGATCTGTGAGTACCTAAGAAATATTTTCCCATCTAACATGTATTTTTTTTGTTTTTAGTTTGAGTATAAGGATTACAGAATGCTTTTTGAAAGTGTATACTACTACTACTAACTACTACTACTACTACTACTACTACTACTACTACTACTACACTACTACTACTACTACTACTACTACACTGCTACTACTACTGCTACTACTGCTACTACTGCTACTACTACTACTACTACTACTACTGCTGCTGCTAGCTGCTTGCTGCTGCTAGCTGCTACTACTACTACTACTACTGCCACTACTGCACTACTACTTCTACTACTACTACTACTACTACTACTACTACTACACTACTACTACTACTACTACTACTAACTGCCACTACTACTTCTACTACTACTACTACTACTATACTACTACTACTACTACTACTACTACTACTACTACTACTACTACTACTACTACTACTACTTCTACTGCTTCTCTAAATAGTACTACTACGACAACACCTTATTGCGCAATGATTGCTACTTTGTTGATTCTGTGGTGATGAAGATCATGATTGTTAATGATAATTATTATCATCATGAGAATGATTCTGCTTACGATTAGTTATGTTGTTATGGACATCTTGTTGATTGCATTACAAACTGTTATCGTCAACCAAAAAAAAAACAAAGAAAGAGAAGGAGAGACTGGTGTACCACAAGGACTTCTGTGCCATCGCTATGTGTTTGTGTGATATGAGCACAACAAAAAATCATATCATGTACTTGAAAGGTAGACTACATACTGTTGGTCGAGGAGGTTTTTTTGGGTTGCTTTTTTTTGTTTGTTTATTTCTTTTATTTTTCTTAAAACTTGATTGCTCTAAATTGGTTTCAAATGCTCTACACAGTTTCAATCTGTATTTTAAAAAAAGTTGTTATAGTTTGATTCTGGAAGCACAAACATGTAAGTTTAAAGGTAAACGGTAAAGGTGTCCCATAACCAATGTGGTCGTAGAGGAGCGAGGCATCAGAGACCTCAGCTTCTTTAGGGGCCAGCATATTGAAGGCGGCGCCCATCTCCTCTCCCTCGCTGCTTTACCTTCCCTGACACTAAAGAGGGCAGGTACCCATTTACAGCTGGGTGAACTGGTCGACTGTACTGAAACCAAAGCACGCAAACGGTCACCCATTCACTTGTTAACTAAGCTCGAAGCTGCTTAACAATGGCTTTGGGAAAAGCGAGTGCTCTGACCACTGGGCTATCCCGTCCCTATGTAAGTTACAAAAACATGAAGATACAGGTTAAGAAGACATAAACGTACACTATCAGCAGAGACTAGACTTTGTGATCAGTTAAATATTCACATTCTACGTGGCCGTAGAAATGTCCTGCTTTGACCAATGAAACCCCCCTCCCCCCCTCTCTCTCTCCATCTCCGCCCCCCCCCCCCCCCAATTCTCTCTCTCTCTCACTCTGAATGACAAGTCACGTGATACAATGATGTCGTCATCGCTATATCCGTGTCCCTACACTGCCAAAAGATTGAACATTTTATTCAAGGTTAATTCAGGTTTTTTGTTTTTAAAGTAAAAACCCCCACTTCTAACCAACCAACAAACAGATTCTGAAATATGAAACACGAACGGTACAAAAACGAAGGAGTTACGATCTAAAAATGTCTGTTTTCTTTAAAGGGGATACCTTTTATGACCTTGTTTATATAAACCTCTTGCACAGAAGTAAAAACAGTATCTGACAAACCCTGCAGGTGTCTGTAAACCTCGGGCCTGTTTGCCAGGAGGCTATAACTAGAAAAGACAGATCAGGTTTCAGGATTTGATATTGCTGTGTATATATACCTACCCTGTGTGTTGACTGCGTCAGCAACGACTATTTCCATCCCCATTAATCATCCTGATAGCTAGAATAGTCTCTTAGACGTAAATATGAAATGCATTTAAACTAAACGTCGTTTCATACACTTCCAAAAGTCATGCCTTCTCTTTATTTCGGAAACAGGTGCAGAATACTCATCTTGATTATGTTCAGAAATAGACTATAAAGATATAAAGAAGCAAAATATATTTAAAACACTATCACGATTCGATCGATTTATTTCAGCAGTGAAATGAAAATCGAGCTTTTTAGTTTGTTGTTGGCTTTTTTATTTCAGTCTTCGGCTACAGCTCCGATGTTAACTAACGATGAGTTTTTTGCGTGCGCGACTGTTTTTAAACCCACCATTAAGGTAGCTGCATTCCGAATTCGGGGGTGAAAGTCGATTAATTTCTTTTTAAAAATATCGGAAAAAGGAATAAGAACTGGGGCTACCATCTTACCATTCTGTGCCTCCAAGTGAAAATAGTAATTGTTTGTTTTCCAGTGTAGTTTGATGCGCATGCGCATGACACCTTGTTATGAACAAGATGAACTATCTATAAATACCCCCCCCCCCTCCCCCTTGTCTTTTTTCTGTTTTCTGTTTGCAGCCAAATAGTGTTATAGCATGATGCATGCTAGACAAAAGGTTAGTGATAAAGCGGCTGTCCCATTGTAATAATCAAAAGCTTTATAATGACTTCTGAAATTTCGAAACTTTTAGGCGAATAACTGGCGATGCTTTATAAATGAGCATATTATGTGTGT